>JAIPRN010000478.1:0-82847 GCA_025469175.1 Geopemphigus sp. TES_GeoC_2020 | reverse complement strand
CCCCGGCCTTTAAGGGTCCGGAGTAGTTCATTTCCTTGCCGCCAAATCCGCCATCGCGTTTACTCGCATCGCTTAAGCTATCGCAAATGGTCTCTTCACTGTACGCGTCTCTAACATAATCTTTTTACGCGTTATTTACTACACGTATTTATATATATACATATATATATATATATATACGCATACACACACGCGCACAGATCGGTTACGTGTTACGATAGTATCGTTAATACGAATAAAAATGTGTGTTTCACTGAACGGTTGATAAAACAACGGAACGCGATTGTCTCGACGATACGAAACGACGAACGAAAAACGTTCACAAAAATGTTTCCGTTTTATCGTCGATTTGTCGACGCGGACACTTCAAGCCCGCGGGCCACACTTATTGAACAAAACGCGGCCGCAATTGTAACGACCGATCGCGATCCGTATTCCGACCGCGCTATACACACGGCCATATATAAACGTACGCGCGGCAATATGTACAGGGTGATTTTTTTGTTTTTTTATCACGCTCCGGCCGTTTTACACCAACATTTCGAACACATTTTTCGGAAATCGTGTTACTTGGCTACTCGCGTTATCGAGTCGAGAATGTTTACGGACCATTTTCGCGATGTCCCCCTGTACGTAAAACGCGAGCGTTAATTTTGTTTTCCAATTTGCCGGGCTTGTCCCGTACGGCGTCTCCGACTGCGCGCAATCGTCTCCACGTCGTTTGCGCAATGTTTCCGCTTTGCCGTGCCCGAGGTGGCTCGCCCGAGGATTCGAAAAACGGACGTAATCGCTCCATGGCTATATACACGTCCGCGGTAAAGAGGAGATTTCGAATTTCTCGACGGAATACGCGAATGAATGCATCACCCTGTACCACGGTGTTTTGGACGCCGCGGGCGTGCGCGAAACACGCTTCACCTGTACGACATAAACGGCGGCTATACGATAAAATAATAATACTCGGTTTCTTTATCCGGCCCCGTCGCGCGTACGTTAAATAACCGCACTTGGCCTCGGGGATGTTTGCACAGATGCGGCCGCGCCAAAGGGTGCGCGCCGCTCGAACACCACGGACCCGAAGACGTACCGTACGGTCGCGAGCGTCCGCGCACACCGCAGCTGTTTCGCGTTACGTACGCCCCTGTAACGTAATATATATATTACGATAATTATTATCTACGGCTTCGCGTAGCATACGTCGCGCGCGCAATATAATAATATTATGTAGTAATGCTACGTGGGTAGGTAGCTACGGCGACGACTTCGCGCCGAAACGCCGCGCACTAATTGGGGTGTTTAAAATCGCGTTTTTTCCCCCGGTTTTTTTTCTCTCGGTATTTTCCTCTTCCTTACCACCACCACCACCACCCTCCACCTTTCTTCGCCTGTAACAATGCTACGAATCCTTCTCGGCCGTGATTATGTGACACGTTCACTACGGACGCACGTACGGCGGTATACGCGTCTCACGGGGTCTCGGGCACACAGGCCCGAAAAACGGTAACGACCCGAAACGGATCCGGGAACCGAGGAGGCGTTCGGTGCCCAGCGGGGATTTTATTATATTATTCTTCGTTCACCCTCGTTTCGATAATGTCACGCCGTCGTTAGTTACGCTCTTCGTACGACGGATTATACAATTTTCACGTACGTCGGAGGAACCAGTTTCGAAAACCGAATACAATATTACGAACTCTACCCTACTACCTACCATTGCCCCCCCCCTCGCCGGACGCACGCACAATCACCACCCAGAACGTTTACGTCGTTTAACGTATTTATTTCTGTGTTCGTACGTCGGCGTTCGGTCACACGAAAGATTATGTACGAACGAGGATATTATTTTTTAAAAGACGTGTACATACCCTACAACTGTCAAATTACGTTCATATTATACGTCGAATAACTACGGACAAGAACTATATAGTACGTGTCGTTTCACTTAAAAGAAAACGGTAAATGGTTCTGGTTCGTGTATATATATAAGCTATATCTTTATATAAAGAGAGAGAGAGAGAGAGAGTGATACAGGCGTTAAGTGTATTACGCTCTCATAAATATGTATCGTCGAAATTAACGGTGACGAACGATATTTAATTATTACTCCGCACGAACGACGCTCGTTTTTGTAACACGGATATTTTTAATAAAAATTCGTCGAAAACAACGCGTGAAAACGTTCCGGGCGGCGCTTATTTATAGCCTAATAACGAATATTGGCAGTATAGGGTTTCTACTTCCGCCGAAATATCCAAACTATTTATTCCGATAAATGGCGGCAAAACGCTAATATACTCTAAATTAACGAAACTTTCAAACCATTATGCAAATGTTCGCGAACCGTAATTTCTTAAACGTATTACGACTGGATTATTGATCTGCGGTGTTTGGCGAATCGGGAAAACATATTTCGGTAATATCGCCCGTAAATAATAAATTCTAAAATATATACGCGCGCGTGTGTGTTTGTGCGTGTATATATATATATATATTTGTGGAGCGTATTTTCGATTGTTAACGATAAACAAGTTAGGTCAATGAAGTTAATTTATATTAGCACTGAAAACAGTTGTACGTCCGCCGACTCAACTTAACGCTATAATAAACTCAGGTTTTAAACAAAAACGAACAACTCACAAAGGGTATACCGAGATAACTGGCATTAGATAAATTTAGATCTAGTAAGTTTGTATTCGTAATCCTACGCGTTTGTTCAACTAGAATGAAACTTAGAGTTATCCTGATTTGTTTAGTATACAGACACACACACACACACACGCGCGCGCGCGTATTAAATAATATATATATATATATACGTATATTGTGGTACGAGTATATTCCAACCTTGTAAATATATTATGGTAATTGTAGCTTGTTAGGTAAATTAAATCGTGACGAAAAAAGTATTGATTCGGGTCAGTATAACGAAATTATCCGGTACCCGTTTTTAGCTGAATAAATATATATATGTATGTAGTAAAGGATCTAAAATGCGTAATCAAATGTTATTAACGTTGGATGTTCATAAACAATGTTGAGTAGGTACTTATGTCGAAAATTGTTCGAACGAAGAGCGGCGGTTGAAGAAGAACGTACGCTTTTTTCCAAAATTATTTTCGCTATAAACGGAAATCGATTATTATACGGAACGTTTTTTCGTTTCGCGAGTTGAAAATGAAAACGTACGATTCCGTTACCGTTATAAACAACTGGGCAACCTAAAAAAAAAAACCGAAATTTTTATTTCGCGATTATTATTCATGACGTAGGATTTTTCGAATTAAACGGCGTTATTCGACGACGATATTTTAAATTAATTTCGGTTTTTTTACAATTACGTCGACGCGAAGTGCGCTTGATGCAAATTATTTTCGAAAAATACCCGTACTGTTTCTATTTAATTAACCCCCCCCTACGGTAATTATTTAATACGAAAAAACGCGTTTTTCACACGTACCCGGAGGATTTACCGTGACATAGTAGTTGTAATAATAGTTGTAGTAGTAGTTAGCGGGTATGTATGGTAAGTACACGGCGATAACGAAAATATAAAATATTATTCGTGATTCTTTACGCGGTACCGTAAAATTTATTCGTCCGGCCGTATATTAATAACCCGGCGTTCGTAGAACAGTTCGTCGTTTGTCAAATTCGAAAATTATTCATAAGCACAAATTATTTCACGTGTACAACGTAACGGCCACGGAACGATTGATATCCAGCGGTCGTAATAGCAACAACAACAACAACGGCGTTAGTATCTCTCTTCTTGTTTACCCGGTGGTGGTCAAGGGCAGGGCCATTCGCAGCCGCCGTGAATACTCGCGATTGATCGCGTCGAATAATACGTTTTTTTTTTTGGTTTTTCGTTCCCGTATTCGACCGCGATGATTAATATAATATTATTATTATTATCATCGTAATTTCGGTCCCTTTCGTGTTCGGATTCGCATAACAGTCGGACATTTTTCCCGTACATATACATCTTTTTTTTTTTTTACTTCTCCGAAGCCCGGTGTATATTGTACGCATATTATATGCCCACATGAGGGTTGTTTTGTCGTGACATTAAATAAAGTACACGGATTTATCGGTCTGCGGGTATACGAGTAGGAAAAAAAAGCCCCCCCACCACGGACCCATGAAACTAACGAAACCCTTTTACCGTCCGGAGTAAGGCGATTTCCCGCGGTGACTCGGCCCGTTATTATTTTTACACTACGGTGCGCGTTGTTTCCGTCGTTTGCCTTTGGTCTCCGGCTAATCGGCCCTAATTCGTCTAACGAAATTTTAGTCCGGCGGCCTTTCGCTCGTCATACTTCAGTGGGGCCGTTTAGCCGTCGGGCGCATTATTGTGGCAAACATCGCGCCGTGTACACGACGAACGGTCGCCGCGTCGTAATCGTTACGCACCCGCGTTGGTCCGTCTTTTGCGCGCGTAAGAAGTAAACTGTGGACGCCCCCGAACGGTCCGAGAATGTAACGATTAATGTTTATTTAAAAAAGCGAATCGGCGTGGGGAGGGGATGGCGAAGACGCTCAAACGAGACAAAAAAAACGAATTTTTTTTTATACACGATATTATGTAGTTTATATAAATATGTGTGTGTGTGTGTGTGTCGTATTGTGGATACGATCGAGTGGGTAACAGACTGTTTTGTACAATAGCTCGAGTACTATCGAACCGTTCGGGAACAAACGGACGTTTAGTTTTGATTTATTTTTCGCGTATCCGCGTAAGATGATCGTAAGTATAGCCGATTGTTAAATTATTCAATAAAACGGCAAAATACGATTCAACGTTCTACAAATATAACATTTTTATTTCTCTTTAAGTATTACGGAAAAAAAATTGTACGAACCTAATAAAATATTACACGTACGTGTTTGGAAGTTGTTAATATTCTAACGAATTTATCGAAATTGATTAAACGAACACGTTTTGTACTTTTATAAAAAAATATTTTTTCTAACACGAATTTCGTATTTCGATATTCCATTTTTCGTTTATATAAGTCGTAATATACGACGTCTAAAAATTATTTTAAAAAATTCGCGCGTTATAAAAACTGATATTTTCATCGTCAATGATACATTGGAAAACTACATAATATAATATTTACTTCGTCTCTATTTCGGAAAATAATTTACGAATTTTATTAATCATAAAGACAGTATAGTGTCTCCGATAGTATCGGAGAATATTTATTTTCGAACGTGTTAACTTCGTTTCCAAATCTATCGGTTACAAGAGTATTTTCAACATCTAAACGATACAGTTATAATACATCTATTTTTATTTAGAAAATTTACAATCTGTATTTGGCAACACAATAAGTAAAAGAGATTACTTACATAACACATACGTAATAAAAACTTAAACACACGAAACACAAGATGAGGGAAATCATCCAGCAATGATAACTAGCGTTTTGACATTTCGAAATGTCGAAGATAATTTTGTTTTTGAAATAGTATGGAACGAGTAGTTACAGTTATTTAAAACGTTATGCTGGTAATTAAACGTATATTATTGATCGTTATTATTTTTAAACGCGCGAAATGGTTTTAAAAAAAAATATCGCCATAATTACGAACGTTTACCCTAAAATATTAGTTTGCCGTTTATAATTTACGTCCCATGTGTGTGTCGGTGCCGAAAAACCATCCATTTTGTCGCGAACAGATGTACAATTTTATTTATTTTTTTTTCGCGTCCGGGCGGTGTCGGTTGTTGTTTATAAAACCGTTAACCACGGAATATGTCACCGAAACTATAATATACTCAAGTTCGAAAATCATTACGTAGTTAAAAATGATCAATAGTGATAGTGGGCTTATGCGAGATTCAGGTTTTTTTTTAGAACGGCTGAACTCTGTAGATGTTCGTGTATGGTTACATACGTTCGTACGTATGGGATTACATTTTCAACACTTCTAGCTATAAATCAGTCAGTGCGTTCGAAGTTTTTTTTTTCGTTAAAACGTTTTCTGAGTTATTAGTTATATTTTATTTTTAAATTCTTTCTAACGATTTGTCGCGCGACGATATCGTAGGTGTTTGTGCGTTTGCGCGATATAACGGGAAAAGATTACGCGCTACAAATCGCGGCGCGATAATTTTACATCAAATGTTCGACGGACAATAAATATAGGCGCGTCGACGAACGGAAAACGAAAATAGTGATATGTATCGTAAACGAAATTCGTAAAACGGGCGGAACAAACCACTGCGGCTACTAACGGGCCGGTACTCGGTTAACAAATGAACATGTACGGCCGGAGATCGTTTGTTACGATTCCGTCATATTCGGATATTTTAGAAACGTCCGGGGTGGTAAAAAGTGATTTTTTTTTTTTTCGTTATTCACTTCCGACAGCGCGTGTGCGAGCGAATCGCGCGAATAGTTCGCCGCCGATTCGCGTTGAAACGTACGCGAAAATAGAAGCGCGCGCCCGGCGGTTGGGTGATTTTCGGTAATCGATTTTCGTCGCGTCGTTACGGTTCATTTCGTTTCGGTCGCCGGCGGGCCCGCCGCGGTAAATACCATCTGCACCGTACGACATTCACCGCTAATAACGCGGTCGGTCGCCGAACCGGATTCGGACGGACGGTGGGGCGAACAAACGAAACGCGAATATAGACAAACGGGGTATTCTCTCTATACGATATTTTAATATGATTAATGTCGGATTACCGCGAACGGCCCGGGCGTATTCGGGTGTCGATTGTAAGTCATTATGCGCGCGCGGTCCCATGTGCGCACATCCTCTCCCGCAGGAGGCGGCCGAACAGGCGCGCGAAACG
Organism: Geopemphigus sp. TES_GeoC_2020; assembly: GCA_025469175.1. Classification (NCBI taxonomy): domain Eukaryota; kingdom Metazoa; phylum Arthropoda; class Insecta; order Hemiptera; family Aphididae; genus Geopemphigus; species Geopemphigus sp. TES_GeoC_2020. Next base: position 76,039 of record JAIPRN010000478.1, on the reverse strand, counting down.
CGCCCGCTGTATTATGTTTTAGCCCGGTCACGAGATACGCGCGCAATAAAAATGATAAATCCCGAGCCCGTTAAACCGCCGTGTCGTACGAGACGGCTATTCCCGGTACGCGTATAGAAGCCGCCGACCGGGCTCCACACACACCACGGCCGTGGGGCGAGGGCGCACCATATTGTCGGTCGGCGGCTTAATGTGTAACAGTTCGCTTGTTGCACATCTGCGCGTCCGCGGCACGAGCTGGTTGGTGGCGGCTCGAACGCCGTACGTCTTACGGCGTGTACGGCGGCGCGCGCCGGGGGGGGGGTGTCGTCGTAGCCGCCTGACGGCCCGAACTGGCGCGTTCGGCGATCGTAAACGTCGTCGCGGCCGACGGCCCGTACGAATGACGCGCTCGTTTTCCCGTTCGAAACGTACGTTCGGTTGTCTTCGGCGCGCACGGGGATTTTCAAAAAAAAACCGTAATTATCGTCTCCCGATTAATTATCCGATTACGATTGTCCGAGTTATTCGCCAAACGCGCGTTATAAATTGAAGTGTTCCTTTTGACTTACGTATTCTAAAGGGCGTTCGTGTAGAAACGCGTTTGTCAATAAACGTTTCGGAATACACGCTATCGTATATTTATCGACTATATATGTATATACACGATACGTAAGGGCGATAAATACAATTAACCGGATAATGTCCTCCAATAGGGCTTTTGATCTCGCCGCCAATCCGAAATTAGTTTTTGTCGTTACGACGAATCGGCGGGCGGGAGGGGACATTGTTCGGGAAATTGATACGGATTAAGGTGGCGGGCGAGCCGCGAATATTAGCGCGGAAACGTTCCGCCGTGTGACGACGACAGACGTCGAGGTATAAAGAACGGAATCGAGAGACGTGTTGTCGGGCCACGGTGGGGTGAAATCGCGAATGCAATTAAGGACGCTTTTGTGATTCGGCGTAGGACTTGAACAGTAAAAGTCGCGATACAGCGGGCCGACTGATGGTGTGCGGTCGTTGGAGGGTTTGCCGTCGACGGTTATATATATATATATATACCGACGGGGGTTTCGGGCCGTTCGCGATTTATCATTTTCGTGTCGTTGCCGTCTGCTCGAGAAATACGGCGTGGTCTCGAAACGAGCGGCGGTGGGCGGGGAAGGTTGGGAAGTTTAGGGAGGGAAATTCAATCGCGGCGTCGATCCGCGTAAATCGTCGCGGAAGTTTCCCGGGTACGCGACGAATCGGCGGACGAGTAAAAGAACAACTCGCGCGCGTCGCCATTTTTTTTTTTTTTTTTTTTTTGGGGGGTAACATCGTTCGAAATTGCGGAGAAGCGTTTCGTAATTGTTTTGGCGCGTGCCAAAACGAGCGTCGCGTTCGTGACGGGTACAAATCCGGATCGTACTTTGGAACGAACAATCGCGTTGGCCGTGACGTACACAACGACCGAGGACGAAAATGAAACGACTACGCTAACCTTGTGCCGCTGGGTTCGCTGGACGAACGATAGAAACGTACCCGGATGATGGAAAATTATAGGTCGTGAACGAAAACGCGATCGACCGCGTGCGCGCCCGCGTCGTACGTACGGGGGAATAGGAACGAAACACGCTGGACGTCCGGACGGTGGTGGCGGGTTCACGTTTGGCGTGTGGTCCGAAATCGAGAATTACGACGCGTTATCGGCCGGACTCTTCGCGCGGTATCTCGCGGGTGGTACGGCCGTGGTAATAACAATAATAGGGTACGCCGATGCGTGCCCGGTGATTTACGTTAAACAATAATGATATATATCGTGCGGTATCGTAACTCGCGTGTACGGACATTATCGTTTACGCGTGAGTACGACGACGACGACGACGAAATGATGACGGTACCTATTAGCGACGGTCCGTTCGGTAGGTCCGGCGGCACACGACGACGTTAATAACGATTCGGCGGCGACGTATTGTCGGAAACGAGAGCCGAATTTACCGGCGCACGACTCGAGCGCCCGCGTATTTGTCGCCGTGGGAAAATTCGTACGCGTTCAAGTTTAACGTTTCGAACTCGGGCCCGGAATTTTCATTCCCGCGCGTCCACGAGGATCGCGATATTTCCCATTTCGTACGATCGCGTGTCTCCCTCCTCCCAAATCGGGAGGCGTACTAAATCGGTGAGATTACGGTGATGGGACCAACGGGCCGTTTCGGTATCCGACAATCGACTGGAGGAGATGGCCTCTCACCTTTACGGACAGCGAGGAAAGACGAATCGTTTATTACGAAGGGGTCGTTCGAACGATCCAGTGAAATTCGTCTGGAATCATATCTCCAACTCGAGCCGAATTACTATTTGAAAAACGTTTTTCTTTCGAACACTATTCACGGGCGATTTATTGTTTTTGTTTTAAATCCCTCGTTTTGACGCGAAACAATAATAATATCGAAAATTCCGCCGTTTTCGATTAAACCGTTTAAAGTCGTAACATCGTTAATCGAGAATTATGAGAAAATAACCGAAACACGAGCGGCGGTATAGTTGCTTCGGGTTTTTAACGCTTTTTATCGGATAATTCGCGTAACCGATTGTAAATAATTCGGAATTAACACCGATCGCTAATTATGTTCGTACAATTACCGTAAAATAGTTCAATATATTAACGCTCCGGCTATATTTATATACGAATACGTTGTACACCCGTTGATATTATTGTCGACTAACGAAACGGTGAAACGAAAAACGAAAAATTCGGGCGGACGATTTCACGCGCAAAATACCTACGGGGCGCGCACGTAACGCGAGAACTATACGATCGTTGTTAGCGTACTCGGTTTTGCGATACATATTTGTACGTTCGATAGGCGGAAAAACGTTTTCGACGGACCGTGGTTATCCCGAGCCTTAGAATTTACGTCCATATCTCACGATAACGCGGCGGTAATTTATCGAGACACGAGACGCAAAAACGTACCGCTCCGATATAATATAATTGGCGCGCGCGCCGCGTTAATAGGGTTTTCTTAAAGTTTATCGGCAATTACCCGATTGGTATTAGTAAATACAATTTTCCATTTAGGGGGAAATATAAACTGTACGCATACTGGTAGGCAAACCCCTCCCCCCCACACCGGCCGATTCCTGTTTTCCGATTAACAATACACTAACTTCTGCGTACACGTAAGTTTATTCGAGACGATCGCGATTCGTGTTTAATTGTATTCGTACACCGGCGCGTAATTAACGTCGATGAAACGCTATCGCGTTATGTACGTAAAACAAAAAGAAAAAAAAACCGATATTAACCCGATACGGAACGTCGACGACGCTTTATTTAAATAACTTTAATTAGCCGTAAGGATTATCGGGCGTAATACAATCGACGGGCGTTCGATTTTCGAAAACGGTTGTAGGACTTAGGCCGGCAATTGGCCTCGACGGATGTCGCGTCGTGTCGACGACGAGTATTTACCTCGCGTTATACCGGAATGAATAATCCGGGTACGACGGATAGTGTATGAATAAATCGACTGGATCGAAAACACGAACGCGCTTATCGGGATAAGTACCGCTTGTTATTCTACGCTTTTCGGCCAATATGACGTACCGGGTATCCGTCGCGTAAATTATTTAATAGGAAAACGAAATGGAAAGGGCGGTGAGTCGCGCGTTTCCGTACGACGCACGCACGTCGTTCTACTTAACCTAATTACTTATAATGAATCCCGTGAAAATTCGTTCGCGTTAACTCCCTTGATATTCTTGCCGTTCGGTTAAAACTTTTCTTCCACTCGCGAGGCGGCGGCAGCGGTTTCGCTTAAAACCGTAGTCGTAACTTTTGATTTTTAGCCGGATAAATACTACCACTTTTTTTCCCCGTTTAATTTAAAGTTGTTTTCTCTTTCCAGACACTGTAATGAAACTTTATACATACATATATTATAAAGAAAACCCAACGTGTACGTACGTACGTACACTATTACGCGAACGTATACACCGTTCAAATATTTTCATCGTTAATTCGAATAAAATAATAAAATATTACGGGGTGTTCTTTACAAATTTCCCCTTAGGTCCGAATACGACATTTTTAAATTTAATACGTATTATTGCGCCGTATACGCGTATGTATATTAATGAGAGCTCTATTGAAAAGCTCACATAGAATCGTACTAATTAAAGTTATACCGACGACGACGACGAAATATATTAAACGCGCACAATACGTTAAATATTTCAACGGATATCGACCGTGGTGGTTGGCTTTCGAAAGTTATCGTAGTTAATACGTCGCCGGTAACGTTGGCTACCGGTGCACACGGCCAAATACCGAACGTCAAATGGCCGTACCAGTAATTCCGATAACGATTCTTGTAAACTACCCGAGTAATACGAGATTTTTTCCGGAGTCGCGATAAACGTTTTGTACAAAGGAATAAAGTTCGACGCGCGCTTTTCCGAGTACATTCACTCGGGGGATTACGATTGATTCGACGTTTATGTACCGCCGTCATCGTTGATTTTCAAACGAGGTCGTTAAATATTGCGACGAGGAAATATACAATTCGTGCGGAACATATACGTGTGTGTTCGAAAATCTACGGTAAACCGACCAGACGGCGTTGAACGTTTTCTCGATCGCGTGTTTTTTATACTTTTTTATTCGTTATTTTTTACGTTGTAAAATAACATTTTATACGCTAACCGAATCGTACGGTCGGTCTACTTTTAATATTTCAATTTTTAACTAAATGACAAAAAGACGCACACCGTAAACGTCTGTGACTAATACAAAAAAAAAGCAATAATAGGAAAGAGGGAAAACCCTATATATATATACATATACGACGGGTTCGTTGTTTATCGTGATAACTCAAAATAGAGGATATAGAGGGTATATAGTTCCCCGAAGGCAAAAGGGCGTATGTGTATCTTTAGCGGTTTTTTACGGGAGAGATATATTGAAGTAAATTGGACGGCCTTGCAGGCAACATATCGTTGTTGTGGTAATAATATGATAAACAAGGGGATCGGCCACGATAAACGCGAGCCCGTTTTAAATAGATGGAAACGGCCCATTTATTGCGGCGTGTGTGATAAGAGAGGACACGCGAGAATAAAAAAAAAAATAAATAAAAAAAAACCGATAAACGTCGAAACGTTGGAATAATAGATATCGTAAACTATTCACGTGAACGCTACGCGAGCGAATATAAATCGTAACGACGTGTTTTTTGTTTTTAGTGAAACTCGAATTAGTGACGACGAGTCGTTTGTACGCGTCGTATTAACAAAGCGCGTATGGATTTCGAAAAATCGAAAACGTATTCGGATTTCGGGCAATTTTCGAACGTAAATCACCGGTAGGTAGTCTATGAAATCCGACGCGTTTTTCAACGCCAATACGGACGCGAAATGAAACGGCGCGTCGTTGTGTCGTTGACGAACGAAATTACGGTACGCGCGGAGACGACGATGTAAACGACGGAGCACACACGCCATACGTTAAAAAGTATAAACGTATTATTTTCTTAAATTATTTTAACGTTTATCTAAAACGAAAAAAAAAAACACGAAACGCCTATCTAAATTCGAATATTACGCGTTTTACGAGGTTTTTTATTTTATATTACTTCTAAGAATTGTTATGTCGATTGTTATCAGTAAACATCCTGGGACGTAACCGCGGTAGTCGTAAACGTAAAAGTAGGTGGAAATTTCGCTTCATTCGTAGGCGTCTAACGTTCGGTGCTTGTAAAAATAGTTATTACGAAATCAAAAACACTCGTTTTTCGTTCGCTCGCTCTCCGCGCACAACGATTAACGGTCACGGCGACGGAACGTAAACGACCGCCGTCGTCGTTACAACGAGAGCGCGCGAGATTTCGATAGCGAAATGTCCGACAGTATTTCGGTTCGTCCGAACGTTTTATCGTACAGTTTTATTGTAGCGCGGCGTCGTTATTAAACGCGATCGTATTTATCGCAACATCCGTTCGGCCCGTAAACCGTACACGTCGGGTGGAGAACACGACGATACTCGTACAGAGAACGTTTTCGCGGTAACGACGTTTTTACACGTCGAATTAGAGCGTCATGTTAAATCGGGAGTTAAAACCTCGAGCATCATCCAGAGGTTCCGTTCGCTCCGAACGTTTCTGGCCATTTTCCGCCTGGTCACCCGTATTGTGTAATTCGACGGGCAACGGACAATATAAGCCAGGTCCTAGTGTTTGCATACTTGTATTACTCGATTATAGGTTACCGGTTCGAACCATTTCTCGGACGTAATTTCGGTTTTTATTCAATTTATTCACGGTATCGTAATGTTCAACCGTTTTGAACTTATGAATTATGAACACGCGCTTTACGATAAATTACAAGTTTCGACGAACACTTTATAAATAATTACTATTTTCGAACATAAAAAAAAAACTTTTACCGCGCAACAAACGAAATTAACGAACTTCGCGAAAATGAAATCCGCGTGCTATTGTACGTCCGATATTGTTTCCAACTATGCCAATATAATAATAATATATCCGACGGAACTTTGTTTCTTTCGTGTAGGTGTGTATTATATATTTTCCGAGTTACGGACGCCGTAAGTACGAAAGACGATAAAAACCGAACGCGAAATTGAAAATCGTCGTCCTTAGCGCGTAATAATTTGAACGTTACTACGCGTTCAAATAAATCGAGATACGCGGAAAATTAGCGCGATCGACTCCAATCAATCAATCGGTCAGTCGTAACGCAACTTTCGTTTATGGCCCGGAGATGTTATTCGACGTGGCATCCGCCTGTCTTGTCTCCGTTTATCCAACGAACGAAATCACGCTACGCGGATATTCAACTGCGGTGTTCGGGTCGAATTTAAAGTTCAACAACTTAAAACCGAAATAAAAAAGGAAGGAAGAAATAAGGATACTCCGGGAACCGTGTCGAAAAATAAGTGGTATTCCGACGAAGGAGGTGCGACGTTTCGGATCCGTTTTGGAAAAACGAGAGACTACCGTAACAGATTCGTTCAACGCGGGTTCACGAATTACCGACTGATAAAGGTCTGGAAAATATCCCCTACATTTCAGATTCGATAATAAACGTTCGAACACCTAAACACGATTGGAACCGAAACGTCCCTGTCAAGATGCCTCCGCGTATTTCGGAAGGTCGTCCGACGGAGACGATTCCGGCGCCGCGACGTCCTGTTTTTACGAATTCGGCCGGACCACGCGCCCGATTCCATATGGTAACGTTGTTTCGCGAGACGTACGGTGGTCGTGTCCGGCAACCTCTTGCCCGTTCCGTCCGATTTCGTAATTTGTACGGGACGGTTTACCTAATTCTCGTACGCGTTGATGATATCGCGACGGTCGCGTGCCGTGCGGCGCCGTCGTAAAGTACACCACACACACGCGCGCGTCGTATTTTATTTCTGAGGCAGAAGGCTAAAAACGAAAAAAACAATAAAAAAAACCGTATCTCGTTAATACGGCAATATCGAAATCGCGTGCGCGTATGGCGACCGTACAATATTATATACGGACGTACGCGTTTACGGTACATATACGTGTGTTGGTTGATCGTCGTTAGTCATATGACCGACGAAAAAAAAAAGTTTATCGTCGCGGTGTGGACAAAAAAGGGGGAAAAGACCGATCACGCCGACCGGTTTACGTATTTACAGATTATCGTATATTGGGAAATAACAGTTACGGGAAGAATTTTCGTTGATCGATGGCGTTTTAACCGAAGAAGCTATATATATATATTGTGTTGATCAAGAGTGTACATAATAGTACGTCTAATTATTATTTGCCGTCGCGGAAAACCGGTTTCATAATAACTTCTCGTACGGTATTTATGTGTATCGGGAACTCAACTTTTAAGAGACGTCGTTTCTATAATATATTTTAAACACCGCACGAACCGTCAGATTGTGTTTACGCGCGCGCGCGCATTATTCAGTTTTGTCGCGCGTAAAAGAGCGGTTCACGTATAGTGAATAGAGACGATAAATTTAGGACCGCGCGTTTTAATCGGACTCGTAGCCAGTTCAATCATCGTAAAAAACGCGTTTCGGTGCCTATTATACAACACCCGTCGTCCGACGTGCCAATTTAGCTCGATAAATTAACGTACTCATTAGAAACGTAATATATTACGTCTTTATAAGCGCGTGCGTGCACGAACGTGTATTTTTCGAACGCGCCCGATATTGGATATATAAATATAAACATATTCTACGGTCGGATAACTCGGAACCGAATATCTCGGCTATAATCGCGAAAATCGAAAACTGAATTGAAAATATTAATTGGAAAACCGCGGTTCGATTAACGATACGATTCGCCTAACCTAACCTTCCCGTCTCTAAAAAAGAAGAAAAAAACGTCCGCTCTTGGTTAAGTAAATTGTTAAAAAAACGACAACCGCTTTAGTTCGAAAAACTATTGCCCCGAGAAAAGTTAATCTTACTACGGAAAAATTAGGATTTTAGGGGCGAACGTTTTACCGAAATTCATTTCGAAATTAAGCGTACGTAATTTAGCTACGAATCTTCGCGTCTCTAATGAAATAACGAAAATCAACGTCGACTATTTAAAAACTCGACGCCCGCTTTTGTAAATAGTTACGTATATTATAATAAAAATATTACGACGAGACGAAAACTACGTTTATTTACGCGATATATACGTGTATCGTATTTTTCTGAAAAATAATTTCATAAACGCCGTTATCGTGGGTTATTTTCGATAATCGTGAAATATCCGAGTTTTAATTCCGCCCACCGAAAAACGCGCGGAATATTAATATAATTTCGAAAATATAATACGAAATTCCTCCGAAAACATCGACAACAACAGCAACAACAACGCCGCCGCCGCCGCCGCCGCCGCCGCCGCCGAAATTAATATTAATAATAAATAATATCGCCGTGGGTTCGTTTCGCGATCTAAACGATAGCGTTCGTTGTAATGGCGCTTTATTTCGGCGCGCCGTTAAATTAACGCGCCATTTCCTACCGTTTCCCGGGGACGGCCGAAAGGATAAACAGATTGACCCCCGGGAAGGTCTTGAATTCGTGATCGGCTGGCTGTTCAAATGCTAATATATTTCGCTGGCGCCGACACGAATTGTTTATGCTAATTAAATCCGGTAACGATATACGTCCCGTTTGCGCACGGTCGGCGTGTACGCGCTGCACCGACCGCGCAGGGTCATCCTGTGACAACCCTTTCGTAATGAATTGTACTACTAGGCGCCGAAAACGATTACGCGCGCTTTTCCGTCCGTTCGCGGCCACTACGGCAACGCGCGGAATTACTACTGGCCGTCGTCGAATTATTTACGTTGCGCTAGCCCGTTGCGAATCGACGCGCACGTTTTTACGTAACCGAGACGCGACGAAACGAAAAACGCCGCCGATCGCGTAACGCGCGAATAAAAAAGCCGTACAACGTAGGCGTCCACCTTGGACGTTTCGATATACTTGTTCACAAACGCCCGACGAATGTATAATCGTGAGTGTTGTTCGTCGCGCAATTTTAACCGAAGACGGAAAAACTGGTTGCGAACGTTATGGAACACGTTCGGAAATCTGTTCGCCACTAATCTCCGATATTCGGCGAACGCAACTGCCGGTAAACGAGCCGGACGAACGTTAATTATAAAAATGGCCGTCGAGCGTTACGGCGTTTGACGATTACGTGGAAAACGAGCACGCGACAATAGCGTTCCGATCGAACGTTTCGAATACCGTAAACGAATAAACGCGTACCGGGTTTATTATACGGGTCAAATCATGTATATATATATATATATATATATATATGGGCTTTTGGGATTTCCGTAAAAAAGGTTATTAAACGAATTCGAGAGGTAGCAGCGATCGGGTACGATATAACCGTACCGTCGTTGGCGATGAATTGCGTAACGAAGTGTTGGCTCGCCGGACGAATTGATAGTAACGAACCGAACGGATCGTCCGTGTTTGTGTGGCGCTGTAATGGTTCGAACGTTCCTCCCGTTTCCCTCGTTAATTGTTCGTGGATAATTCGCGGAATGCGCGCACGACCGTCGTAAAATTCGGTCCGATAGACGCGCCGTAATGGAACGTACAAAAAAAGAAAAAAGAAACCGACGTCGGTTTTATTGCCATAACGACGCGGCGCCATAAACCGAATAAAACCGTTTTCCGAGTAGATATTGTCTCGTGTCGCCGCCGTTCCCCGTCCCTGGCGCGAAAATAATGGCGCGTAGCCGGGCGTTTGTTCCCCGAATCAAACGCCACCGTGTCGCGTTATCACAAACGCGCGGAACGTCGATTGTTACGATCGTTACTACGCGTACTGCCGACGGAATTGTCGCGACTACTATGCGCGCGGTAAACCTACAGAACCGTTTGCGTTTCGCCGAGTTTTGCTCGTGCCAAAGCGTTTTGTCGTCTACTAGACGGCTAATGATTGCCAAATGTCGTCACGGTGGACGAAAACTAACCGCCCTTGTGATCGTATAAATATCGTACGCGCGTGTACGATCGAGCGCGATCGCGGCCGTTACGCTTAAAGTACGTCGAGTTTAATTTCGCGTGGCAGGTGAGAGAGAATTTTATTTATTTTTACCGTTAGTTCCGCTCGCGCGTCTCGCCGTTCGCGTTTTATCGTTATTGTTACGGGACCGTACGGCGTCACGTTATTTCCGACTACTACACGACGGTCTTCTTAAAGGAATTATTACGCGTCGTTTTCGCCTCCCCTCGTGTGTGTGTGTGTGTGTGTGTGTGCATTCCGGTCCGAACGAAAATTCAATACGTTTCGAATGGCCGTCGACCGTCCCGGCGGCAGTGGACACGCGTTCTCTTCTTCCGGCTTTTCAAATATTAATACGGTCGGAGCGAAAACAACGGTTCCGTAGGCGCGCGCGCGCCTGGTCGATACGGAAAATCGTACTCGCCGGCAATTTAAACGTCTCTCGTTTTATTGCGCCAAACCTCGAACACATAACCCTTTTTCGTTTTAAGAGGGAGAGACGAGGTTTTTAACGACCCGCGCGCGCCGGGTTCGCGACTTCGTGCAGTATTTATATTTATTATCGACGTGATATATCGGCGGCGTTTCGAACGTAACCGTTTCCGAATACGGGGGGGGGGGATACACGTTCGACGGTCGCGCGGGGAAAATGTAAATGAAAAATTCATCGACCGAGCGTATATCTGTGCGCGATATATACGTATATATTAAGGCGAGCGTCCGATTCGGCGCGATTTATCGCGGTCGGCGCACATTTCGGAGTTCGCGAGTACCTCGTGTGCAATTTGTAAAACCGAAATCGAATACCGAACGATCGCCGGGAAACGAGCGGCGTTGGTGATTAATTTGTTTCGCACGACACGCGGACGTACGAACGAAACGTTGAAAAGTCACTCTAACCGAACGAGTGACGCGGCCGACGAAAAAAATAATCCGTCGGCTATATTTTTAGCGCGTCGTTTGTTCGGAGTCGTTTTCGTTTTGACAAGTCGTTGCCAAGACCCGTTCCTTTGATAACGTCGTGAGCCACACGAGCGACAAGAGCGCACCGGTACAAGATCGGCGGGCGGCCCTCTTGACGTCGTTTACCGAAAACGCGCGAGTGAATATTTATGTCGCCGAACACAACGGTTTGATGTTTAAGAATAGACGCCGGTAATTGAAACGGTGACGACAGCGCGCGCGGTATCATTATTATTTGTGTACGCGTCGCTGGCGGATCGAAAGAGAAAAAAAACATTCCGCCGAGACAACCTAGTTTTTGGGAATAGACGGCCCTGTTCGTATTCCCCAACGACTTTTGGATAAAAGATGCTCGGACGCCGAATACATTTAAACGTCTACGGGCCTATAGATCGAGGGAATAAAAAAAAAAACAGCGGCGCGCGCGAGCTTACAACGCGCCCGATTAAGTGTACACGAAGGGATATTCTTAAGTTTCGGGTTACGGGTTTTGATTTTTATTGAAAGTAATAACGTACGAGTGGTAAAGCGTAACGAACGTGGTTTCGACCATAACCGTAAACGTTATACCGTTTTACCATAAGCGCCACGACGTATTACGGGCTAACGGTTATTTCCGAAATCGTGACGAATACCCGTAACCGCGCGATATTATAAATCACGTACAAATATACGAGACGGGTCAAGGAGAATAAAAAGTGACGATAGTAGCAATAATCGCCGTACGCGGTGGTACGACAGGTGCGCGACATCCGAAAACCGTTCACCTACCGTAAATCCGTAAATCCGTTTTTGACGCGCGCGTTGCCGGCGTTGTTGTTTATCCGAATAAATTGTGTAATAGCGTTTCGCGCCTGTATCCGGAGGCGGATTTCGAGCGATATTAATACTAATTAACGTTACTATTTACCGCGTATGTACACGTACAGTCGCGGATTGTATATATCTACCCTTTTTCGGGTCCAAGATACGCGGGTAAACGACTATATATATATGTGTGTGTGTGTGTGCGTGTGTATGTGTAGACAATAATACAGACCGACGGCGGGAAAGGGTTGACAATCGAAAAGCCTATAATTTGCCACCGGGCCGGTCGGTTATGGACTTTCCGTACTCTCCCCGGCCAACCACGTCCACGACCACTCCGCCGACTTCCGGTCCGATAGCAGTAAATACGCATTAGACGCTCACGCTACGGACAGCTGCTGGTCTACTCCCAAGGTCCAATTAATGGCGAACCGAAGCCACCGCCGCCGTCGCGACTACGACAACGTCGGCGACTATATTTGTAACATCCACGCACGCCGTCCCTAAAACTCCGTTAAACTTGCCACGAACGTACACACGCTCGCCTATATGTAGACGTAAGTTAGTAACCAGACTTATTCCGTACATATATATATATATATTATTGTGTATACGCACGCATACGTATCGGTTTCCTGTCTGTTACCGCACTTTCGACCAGACGAAAAACGAACGGTCGTTGGCGACTATTTTGGTCTAGACCTTTTAGTAACGTATATACTAATGTGTGTACATATTATTATATATGTATAATATTTATTTGTTATTATTGCATTTATCGTTGAAAACGCGTGTGGTCGAACAGTTTTGCGTTCCCGTTCCGTTTAACCGAATTCGAAGTGGAAAAAAAAACACTAAAAAACGAAAGTCCTCGAACCGGACCGATCGGGGATGAAAATTACGACGGCCGCTGTAACGGCCCCCTTTCGAATTAACCGTCACCGGGAAAACCTATACGCGTATAATTCGATAACGATTCAAATCGATTTTATTCGCCAAAATGTTTTTGGACGTAATTATTCGCGTTATTCGTGGCGATTTTGTGTATAACGAGTACCCTAAAGTTAATTTCCCTCCCTCTCCCCCTCATACTAGAACGTTTCTCAACATTCTATCTTCTTACTACAATCGTGTTTCCACGCTCGTTGGTCCTTACCATTCGAATACGTCTCGTAAAAACCTATATTTCATTTTCGCGAATCCGTCCGTTGTTTTTAAAAGCCCGTACAATCGATTTTCTTTCGTAGAAAATTTTCGTTATATTTGAAAATTCGTCGACTTCCGTCGAATTGAGTATACACAAAAACATCACAAGACCTCACGCGTGTCAAATTCGGACGTTTACACGAGCCTTGGCATAAACCATTTTATTTCGAGTATATTGTTATAACGCGCGTTGAACAATTTCGACGTATTTTAAAAATACGTCGCACGTTCGTCGTCGGTTGGTTCGTTTATCTTAGTAGTCCTAAAAGTTTTTACGAATTTCTCTACCAGCTTCACGGTATAATTTCAAAAATTATAATATTTCGTGCACTGTCAATATCTTAGCATTACCACGAATTAAATGTATTAATAATGACTTGTAGTAGTCGAGTTTCTTCGATGTTTGCTAACGATGATAATAGAAACGAACGAATTACAATTAAGTTATTTATTTTTACGTATACCGTTCAGCGGTGATTTTGAAAAATTGAAGTCAATTTTCGACTTCGTTATTTCACCATCGTATACACGTGTAAAATACGTATACATTATTATGTAAAATAAATACAACGTACTTATTATGTATTAATAATAATAATAATATTATGTAAATCGGTAAGTGTACGCGTCATTTTAGATTTTTTAAATCTGTTATTTTTAAACGAAAATCGAACATTAACATATAAAACATTTCCCGTTGTGTATCCGCATAATAATATGAATCCAATATGTTGTGGACGAATATACACGTTTCCTATATTTTGTATGCCACGATCGCAAAGGAAAACTCTATATACATATACAAAAAACGTTCCCGCCAGTCGTTCGCTTTGTCTCCTTCGTCATGTTATTCGTAGTGTAAACGGTTTTGTATTCGTGTGTTTTTTTGTCTTTAGAAAAAATCGCGTTCAAGAGCGTTTCCTTCTATTTTCAAAATTGGTTCCGCTTTATTTTCCATCTTTCAGCTTTAGTAACCGTGTTGTTTGAAATTTGTACCGTACGGAACGACCGTAAATAAAACTACGCTCCGTATAATGACGATTCATCGTGTTCAATTCTAAGGAGTGTTTCTTAAGACGTGTGTGTATGTGTGTGTGTATGTGTGTGTGTGTGTGTGTGTGTGTGTGTGTGTGTGTGTGTGTGTGTGTGTGTGTGTGTGTGTGTGTGTGTGTGTGTGTGTGTGTGTGTGTGTGTGTGTGTGTGTGTGTGCGCGTGCGCGCGCCCGACTAGTTGTCGTTTTAGAGGAAACCAACGAAATATTCTCAGCCGTAAATTATTACATAAAATAAAAGTGATTTTATTATGCACATAATGGCGTATTAAATTGAGTAAATATTATTTTTAATACGATATAATGGGAACGGCGTTCTTTCCTTTTATGTTTGTCACGTATATACTATTATGTGCGTAAAACACAAATATTACATAATAATATATTACGTCGTTGAGTAATAAATTATCACCGAAACCGGGCGTAAACCATTGTTCGGCGGCGTACGCGTATTTTTTTTAATTAATTTTAAAATACCGGACGGCCTATTATTGAACGTCCTAGAGCGTAATTTATTTAAAAAAAAATTTCCGGAACCTAGCGAACTGATTAAACTATGCACACACACACACACACACACACACGCGTGGCCTTCGCCGGAGATATTTATTTATTAGAGGGGAGGGAAACTTCGACCAGAGATTAATTAACGAACAGGACCCTTGAGTATCCGATGACCATTGATATCTGTATTCGCCATCTACATAACGGCGGCAGCTGCTGCTGTTCACTGGGGAATCGCCCCGGTCCGGTCCTACGGTCTCTTCGCGAATTTACAACGGCGACAATTTTCGTTTTTTTTTTATATATACGGGGGGGGATTTTTTTTTTTTTATTACTGACCCAAAGTTTAGCGACGCGGAGGGTCGTTCTCCCCCATCGAACGAAAGGGTTGACTACCGGAAGTCCAGACTAGCGAATTACGCGCGGTGTTTAACGCGCTGGAAATCCTGGAAAAGTCCAAGTCACCCGGGGACGGGAGAACGGCAAAGTTGCCGGCACGGCCCCGCGGGTGGCCGTGAGGAGCGTATTATTGTGTATAGCAACTTCGGCGGGACTCCTCCGGTCGATTATATAATTGCACGACATTCGGGGCGGCGTGGTGGGCGGGTGGAATTTCGGAAGATACCGCCGCGTTTTCCTACGGAAAATCTCCGATTTCGCGATTGTTCTAAGGACGTACACGAAACACATAGGACGGTTCGTGGTATTAAGTACGCGCGTATTTATTACGCGCGATATTTCGGCGAGCGAAGATTTACGGCCGGCACGCGCCGTTCCGTGCGCGCGACGTTGCAACGGCAGCGAATGCAGTTGGCCGACGGTGGGACGGGATGGGGCGGTTCGTGTTATTCGCGTATCGACAACGGCAATAAATAAAAAAAAAATATATATAAATCCAAAACGAATCGAAACCGTGTCGAAACGAAATCGGAAAAAATAATAGTCCAATTTCGGGCCGATGTACGAAAGTCGAAACATGACGCACCGACGGTGGGCGATGGGGTGCGTGGGCGAGGGACGCGCGCACGCGACGATGATTTCCCTGTCACGCGGGACGACTAATGTCGATGGGGCGAAAACGCAAAAAATAAAAAACGTATATTCGATAAATTCCCGACCGTTGTTTCCCCTTTTTCGCGCACTTACGCGCACGTTGCTCAGAAACGGACCGACAAAAAAAAAACCGTGTCGTTAACACAACACACGCGCGCGTTACACTTCGCATTAAAATATACGTGGCACTGGTACCGGCTATAAGCAACAGATGGGACGATATCCTCTTCGCGTATATTTTAACTTCGTTAAAACGATAAATTGCCGTACGAATGTACTCCGTTATTTTACGTTCGACGCGCGCAACAGTGGTCGCCATATAAACGTATATACGCGTACGCAGTTACGATATGTAGCGGCGCGTGTTTTTCAACGGTCCGAGATTTCACGCGGCAGTCTCGATGCTTCTCGATGTTATACGAGTGGTGCGGCGCTAACGGCGACCAGCTGAAATCGTTTTTGTCCAAACGTCCGCGAACAATGTCAACGCCGCCGTGGCCCGTACCGATAGCGCAAAAAACGAACGCCGCCCGGAAACCGTTTGTTATATATTAACGACGCGCTATCGTACACGAAAATCAATTATCCATACAACACTCGACAGTAGCTCGGCGTTCGCGTTTTAAATTCGCGTAACGTAACAACGGGAATTATTTTCGCGAACAAACGTTTCGAACGTTGAAAGGGCATTTTCCGTACCGCGGCTTAAAATCCGTCCGAGTAATTTCGAACATTATTTTAGAATTACCGTACTGTATTAAAACGAAATAATTAATTATAATCGTTTCACAAAGTTCATTTTGTTTTCGAAACTTTCTATTGAAAGTTGTTTGTAATAAAAAATAACCTGCCCGGTTATTATAATAACCGGCGCAGAAATAAATAACAATAACGAAACAAACAGCGTTTTGTACCTAAATCATCGTGGGCATGGTGTATTCGAATATTTAAGTATTATCGACGGTGGAAACGTTCGATTTTTTTTGGTTTTGTTCCTATTGAACGTAAAAATGTAAAACGCCGATTCTCGAAACCTACGTATTTATGAAAATAACGATGTCGTAAATGGTTTGGACTCTATTCAAACGCGTATATGATTTCGTACGTTACCATAAACTCGTTACGATACTAATGTATTATAGGACGTTATCGTTTAATATGACGTATGGTAATGTAATACGCGCCGAGAACTTCGGAGGGGGGGGAGCGAAATGTGATTAAGCGTAATTTTCAAAGAGTTTCTTTTCAAAGCCATTTTGTCACCCGGTTCATTCGACCGAAAAGATAAAAAGCTTAGATATCGGATAATTTGATGGGTTCTGGCGGTGTTACGTAAACTTTGCAGAAGCCTCGTAGAACTACCGTGATTAAAATTCAAAAGTAATAAAAGTCGAGTCGTACGATAATTTAATGGCGTATTTGTTAGAATATTTTTCGCGCGTCCGTTACTTATGCGTAAACAGGTTAGAAAATGTAAGCCGTATAAAAAGAAAATACCGTACTACTAATACGGCGAACGAGACAACGCGTGAATACGAAAACGCGCCTGAAACGATTATGGGTCGTATTTCTTGTACGTTTCCTTCAAACGAACGATGCACGTTGAAACTAAGTAGCGCAAATTATTATTGAAATCCCGAATACGATACTTGCAAAATTACGGGCACGCTATACGTATAATGCACCGTTTATTGAACAGAACGACTATTTTGTACCTGCGCTGTCCCAAATAAAAGGTGTCGAAAGAACATTATGTGTTTGGTGGTCGCTTATAAGTCAACCGTACTCACCGACGACCGTTCAATTTAAAATTCAAAAAACGAATTTCGCGTACCGAAAAAAGGTAGGTATACCAAAGGGATGGTTCCGAATTAGTGTTAACACGAATAGCTACTTAACTTGACGTTGACGGAACACACCTACTGCAGGGTTAGACAGTAATACGATATTTTCGTAATATTATATTTCGTATTTTTCCGTTTTCTGGGACATCCGATACGTTCTTCGTCGAGTCATTCATAAATTCCCAAAACACAATAATATCTTACCGTGTCGCTAGCGATAAGCGTTTACGCTTTTATCGTAATATTTTTAACCGAACGAAGAAGAATCGTTCGTAATTTTTAAATTCTGTTACGATAACAAACTGAAAATTACGTAACACCGAATAAATAGCCACGCACTTGTTCACAACATACGTAGCGCAACAATGTACCGGAGTCGAGTTACCGTTTTACGGTTTACGACGACCTAATATTACCTATTACTTAATCGGTCGATTCGCCGTCAGATGTCACGCGCGTTCCAAATGTTCATTTTCCAATCGGTCGAATAATCGTCGTTACCAGTATCACAAACGCTGTCGAAAATTTCGATTTTTATAAACGGATCGCGCCGAAACCCGTGTCACGGATCGTTTGAATAAGACCGAGCGGTGTCTCAACGCGCGAACGTCGTCTAATATCCGGCCGATAAGGAGGGACTCGAGGTTTTTTTTTTATTTTGGAAAACTTCTCGACGTTTTCGACGTACCGCGAAAGTCGCGTAACCGTACGGAGAAATCGCATTGTCCACGGCGATCGGAGTCGTTTCGGCAGAGTGACGACGACGCTTTTTCGTTCGTTCTACTACACTACCGAGACGTCGTCGATCGATTTCCCATCGGTGTCGGCATATTCGCGCGTCCTACGTACAAACGGTCGGCGGTGATCAGACCGTTTATTTGTTCGGCCGAACGAACGAAAGTCCGACGGGAAATCGCGTACGCACCGCCGGCCCGGCGATTCGACGGTAAATAATTATTTTAACCGTACAATACGGCGCGGTACCGCGGTTACGGTTAATCGTATAATAACGCGATTCGGACGTTCCCGTAGCACTAGCGGTTTAAACAATGGGCCGACGTAATGTCAATCGTCGGTGCGGATTATCGTATAACGGAACGTCGAACACAATACTCTCTCCCCGGTATCGTGACGTTTAATTGAAACTCGATTTCGTCGACGGAACGGAAAACGCGGGTATTGTTATTATTACGGTATAATAATATCAAAAGCCGTTTCGCGTCCGCCGCCGCCGCCGCCGACGTCGGTCTAGCGCGGTCGTTACGTGCCACTACGATGGCCGCGTACTCGAGTCTACGGCGAATTTCTATCGTCCGAAAATCGTGAGCGATAAATTACCGTATTTACGAGACGTTTTCTAATTTGCTAATTCCCTTTTCACCCTAGAAACATACACGAAACGTATACGTAAACGTACCGTTCGTGCGTGTTTACACGGTTTACAGTCCATTTACCATCCGTTCCACCCTTCGCGCTAGATAAGAATAAGAGCCGGCGGACGGTGTTTACGAGAACACGACGGTTCGTTCGCTAATAAAACCACGTCGCCCGCGGTACGTTGTTCGACTTACCGCGGGCCGGAAATTAATTAATATCTACGGCCGACACGGTGACGCGCGGCGCCCGTGCGCGTGTTGTGTACGTATCGTTCACACGTGACGTCACGTTTATAGGAGTCGCGGCGGTAATTACCGTAAATTCTCGCGGAGAAATACCGGAAGATCGGAATTCGAAACCGTCTACAACACTCGGCGTCATCGTCAGAAAGCTTTTACTACGACAATTGTCGGCACGGCCGCTACCAGGTATTTACTGCGGCGTTCGCGAACGAATAAAGCGCTCTCTCTCTCTCTCTCTCTCGCACACTTTTCCCACCTCACCATCCATCGGTCGCATTTCGGTCGGCGAACGTCGTCAAAGTACGCGACGCGTTCCGGTAATGTTTCGCCCTAGCCGTAACAACCCGCACCGTACAAAACGGTACATTCGTCCAAAATTATACGCGTCCCGGGTAAATAGCGAATACATTCGCGAAGAATTTAATTGTAAACTACAATTATTACGGAAACGCGATAACGTTTCGATTTATTTCTTCTAATAGCGTGAGCTTAGCCGTGTGGAATCAGTAGTAATACATATTCGGCGACTCGGCGAGAATGGCTTAAACGTTTATTGGTCTACGAATGTTGCAATACCGGGATAGCGAATCGCGTAATTTTTCGTTACTTGATTTCGGCGAGACGTCGTTTGTCTCTACCTTCGTTCTTTGCCAAGACTTATACGTTTCATCCGTAATCGGCGGCTAATGAAGACGACAAATGCACGGCCGTTATTGATTGTTCAACGTTCGGTCGCTTATTACGAACGAACGTGGTTCGCGGAATAACGAAAACCCTTTTTCGTCCGTAAAATCGGCCGATCCGATTTCGGGGTAGGCACTACGCGCGTAGGCGAATTACCGGCGCACGGAGACAGAGACGCCCACGATTATTATCGCCGCGCGCCAAGTCGCCGGGTACCGTGATGGTAATATTAAACCCCGAAGGCTTAGCGCTAATATCGCGAAAGATTATCACACCCCCGCGATTTGTGTACGAAACAAAAAGGGAAAGATACCGGTAGCCCGGGGACCCCCCCGGCGAGACAAAGATTATTTGCCATTGGGCTCCTTTAATTGGAACAAGACTGACGGCCACGTGCGATCGCAACGGGGGGAAAACACCGGGACCTTTGTACGGGATAATAGGGGGAGAGAGAGAGAGAAGTATGTGCAGGCCGTGTGCCACATTCGCGACTGTATGACCGTATATATATATATATGCGCGTGTATATATACGTATATGATATACGAATATGTGACCCAGCAGGATAAAAGGAATACTGTTGTGGATTTCACGGTTTTACATTTCCAATTTTCCGACCCCCTTTGACGGCGAAATCGTAAAAAGAGACAACCGTAAACGATATTATGCGGACTCGGGGAATGAAAAATAGAGTCGCGTTCTACCCCATCGTGAAAGTTAATAACACGAGTTCGGCTCAAAGGAGTAGTCGGTGTATTATATTGTTATATATATATATGTTTATTGCTTAAAAAAGCTGTCGCTTATTCGTAATTACGGACGAAACGCTTATTTGAGTTAGTCATGAGTTTGCGGTATACGGCGAATCTTGTTATAGACTGATTAATGGGGGACCCCTGCGTAGCCCAATTGTACGTGTGTACCAGTGAACGTTCGTGATGGGAACCGTTAAGCGCAAACGGATTACGGTATAACGTGGACGTTATACCGCCAGCGGCGGTGCGTTGCCGTAATTATACGCCGATTCGTGCGGTCGACGAAAACGTTTTGAACCTCGGATGCGCACGCCGATTTTACGTTTCGAGAAAACGTCGAAGTTTTAAAACGACCGCGATTCGAATGTCCGTACGGTTCCGAATCGAAAGGTAAATATTGCCCACGGCCGCCGCGGGCCGTGGTGGTGCGTACCGCGACGCGTACGTATGTTTTCGTTCGACATCGACGATTCCGTTTTAAATAATATAATATTAACATTCCGGACGGACGCTCGTTGTTACGCGTTTCGTTTTTGTTTCAGTATTATAAATATCGTCGGAGGCCATCAGTTATTCGGCTGGATTTCGTGTCAGTCTTACAACGACATGTCGTAAACTCGCGTCTACTGCTTTATAATCCCACCAACGGGCTTGAAATATGTTCGGAGACCTACTTGATAATTTGTTTCGCTCACAGTGGGGATTCTGTGCGGCTACGACGATATATTTAGAATACTAGAATATTAGCCACGGGTTTTCGGCCGTATTCCGTATTTTTATTCAAATTTCCTCTCCCGTAATACCCGGCGGTGACTAATGTAATATTATGGCTTTCGAGAGGCGGAAATACGTAAAACTCTCGGGGTTTAGCAACAAACAATGGTTGGTTAGACGACAAACGTACGCCGTACGTACACGTCTATGGTGCTTGCGTGTATATAAACGACGTAAAATAAACGTGTTACGAACGCGAACTACATTTTCCCGTACTCGGCGTTTACACGCCTATGGTTTTAAACTGTCGAGCGGAACCACAAATTTTTTCGAAATTCGGTCACGAGTTCGCGCGTCATTAAGACGGCGGAGCACTAATTGCTCCGGAGATTACAACATATATATTCGGACGTTAATTTCGTAACATCTTAGTCACATCATTCGAGTATTTAATTTATACGAAACGAAAAATATATCAATATCGTATAATTTATTTATGTATATATATATTTCAAATTAAAAACATTCGTTAAAATACATTCGTCGGAACAAAATCGGACGGAGCGATAATGAAAACGACTTTTTTCGTCCGTAAATTACGATATTTACCGATAGTCGAACGACCAAATTCTGTTAATCTACCGACGAATGAATCGGATAAGAACGTTCGTACGGGTTCGTTCGGTGTTCGAAAAAACAAAAAGTCAAATTAAACGCGTATTTTAGTGCGAAATCGATATCGTTAGTTTAGCCGCGACGTACGAGATGCAGTTCGGGAAATGACTAATTGCCGCGTTGGAAATAATTATTACGAGGAAAATAACCGTCAAAGGGAACGACGAGCGAATAACCGGAAATAGAGTTCGCGTAAAGCGCGTAGAAACGGAACGTACGAATTGGCCGCAAGACGAACGTCGCGTTTCGCGAAACTGTCGAAGAACCCGGGCGAAATAATGGCGACGGCGGCGAATAGCTTTCCGCGTTGCGTTCGTTTTACGGAAACGGCGCGAGGCGTCGGCGGGCATTTCCTCCGCGTCGTCGTGCGGCGGTGCATCCGTAATTATGCGTAAGCGCATTAATAACACGTGACGTTTTGGGCGTGCCTCTCAGACTATCGCGGTCGAACATAATTTCGTTATTTATTTTATTCGGGTCTTGAAAAAAGTAAGAATATTAATAATACGCGTATAAATATCGTACACACGAACACGCAGACGCGCACACATACAGAACACAATACGAAATATAATATCGTGAAGTCGGTTCGGTAATTTATGACGACGACGCCGGAGTCAAAACCGTGAGTGGGTGTGTACACGCCGGGACGTTTTAATAGAATTATCGGTTCCCATAGCCCCGTCCGGTACGCCCTCCGTGACGATCTCGGCCCGATCCAGTCCCCTAAAATCCACGTCGGAATAACTTGTGTATATATATATATATAGCGTATGTTTACGTGTAAATATATTACGCGTATTTAATATTTTCCCTCCATCCGGTCGTTCCCTGATTCGGGGTGTGATTTACGCGCCAGACGACCTGACTACTACTACTACTACTACTGCTATTACCAACGCGTACACGTTACACGCGCCCACACCTCTCGCGAGGAAATTACCGGCCGTTTTCGCGAATACGTACAACAAATGTAAACAGACGCCGTGACCGAAACGGCTGTTGTCGGAACGAGCGCGTCGTAAATAGGGACTTGTATACGCGTAGGTGGTCGTAAATAATAATCACGTGTCGATAGTCGTTTACCCCCGGGTCTCGCGCAAATCCGGGGCAAGTTCGCTAAACCGCGGCGTCCGACATGGCGGACGCGATATCGCTGTAAGCCGGTCCGTTCGTTACGCCGTCGTCAACGCGTATATGGCACGGGCCGATTTCCGTTTACGTGAATTAGAAAAGGTACGAATATCGCGAGAAGTCGACGGGCGACGCACGCGGTACGACAACGGAACGCGACAGTTCACCGTACGCTTCGAATTTTCCGACTGTGTCGTCGTGACAAATTGCGTTCGAACAACAGCCGCCCCGGACTCGTATCGTCCGTTTCGGATCATAACGAACTACGGTGCCGTATGCGAGCGACGGGAACATCAATCGTGTTCGCGTAAAATCGAACACGTATCGCGGCAACGCCCGAGAAACGAAATACC
Organism: Geopemphigus sp. TES_GeoC_2020; assembly: GCA_025469175.1. NCBI lineage: Eukaryota > Metazoa > Arthropoda > Insecta > Hemiptera > Aphididae > Geopemphigus > Geopemphigus sp. TES_GeoC_2020. The sequence continues at coordinate 52,175 of JAIPRN010000478.1, read as the reverse complement.
GCGCGTGCAAATTACAAAACGCTTTCGGATGAACCGATCTCAAATCTCCGTACGGATTTTGGATTACTAAGGTTTACGCAATTTTGGGTAAAAACAAAAGTTCGTAACTTACACCGGGAGACGAGTTGTTGAATGCGTTTGTTCTCGACATGACGCACGCTTCACGTTTGAACGACTGAAAACGTTATTCCGATAATATCGTTCATAAGTATATATAAATTATTTTCGTCTATCGCTGAACCAATCGGTTCACTGAGGCCCGGCATCAAAATTGTTCACTGTCTTCAAAACATTGCGTTAAATAAAATCAACTTTTTGTTAAGAAAAAATTAATTTAATAAATACGATTATTTTCGTAGCGTAAATTTCAAGTTTTAGAGTATAAAGTATATAAGTAGATAATTCAGACTCGATGACTGCTGGGAAGTACAGAAATAATTTTATACCTACGCATTTTTTACTGCACGTTTGTTTCTAAACTTTTAAAATGCTTGTAAATATTAAATAATCGTTCAATATTTGATATTCGTGTATACCGTTTTTGTTTTTTTTTTTTTGGAATTTAGAATGTATAAGTAAATTCTTCAAATTATTCGCTATTTAAATATTTAAGAAATGCGAATGTTTTAATTAACTCCGAAAATATCTGGAGATCATATACGAGAAATAATGTTTACAAAAAAAATTACTCCTTCCGATAATTTACGTTAGTAATTCATAGTACAAAAATAAACGTATTATAATAAAAAAATAGTCGTAAAACAAAAAGTAAATGTAAAAAAAAAATTTACGAAAAAATAGTTAATATTATCTATAAATGAAAAAACAATCGAAATTTTCAACGACACAAACGATCGTTTATGATTATAAGAATTATTTTCTTTAATAATTCGTTTAAATATTTAAAATGTTTTACGTTCAGCTATTAGCGACAAATCGTATTCTACTATTACATAAAAATGTTGTACTCACTTATATTATTAAGCCAACCGGGCGTTTTTTAAATTCCCCCCGTTCGTTCCAGATTCTTTTTTCGGTTATTTTTAATTTCAGCTCGAAACACAGGGCGAACGAAAGTTTTCATATGTCTCCGGTCGGAAACAATTTTTATACACAACAATTGTTATCGTCGTCCCTTTAGTCGACGTGGAAAATATTTTTTCCTTTTATGAATTTTCGCGTATGATTTATGGCCGCGAAAAACCCTCATTTCCTTTTATCTCGCGCTTCGTTGAAAAATTCTTTTACGTGTACGTACCTATTTTTAGGAAATACTTTACGTTACAGCGTTACGTTAGGCAGTACTCATTGCGCAGTTATATGATGGACATATTGTTATAAATAACGTCGAGTTTCGCAATATATTTTCAAAAACGTATATCACGTATATGGGTATTATATTTGACGAATATTATGTCCTCGAGTAAATTCGTTCCGTAAATATCCGTTCATTTTACCGGTAGAATTAAATGACAACTATAATGCGTAGCGTGTGTACGGAGCGAAATATATTTTTCAACAAGGTCGTTTATGAATACCACTATTATAAACACCTCGTGTTTGCATATTAAAACTGCATTTCGAAAGTTGGTCGTAAAAATAAAGTTCGCGTGCGAACGTCTCGTAAATACATTCACTCAATGAAATTCGGTAAACAATTTTAAGCCGTTTCGTAATAAACGAATTTACGACTTTCCGAACTTGGTCCACAAAAACGCATATTTCGTCAACAACGGCGTGGTAATATTGGACGTTATTTCGTTATTCGTAGTTAAACGCGATTTAGTGCGTCAAATAACGGCCCGGAATAACTATCGGAATTAATTTTATCCCGAAGAGTAACGTAATTATTCCGAACGTCGTCTGCCGAAACGATATCGAGCTCCGCGATCGTTTTCGAACGTATTAATATAAAAACGCCGATTTTCGGACATAAAAATAAACGAAGCAAATCCGCGGTACACGTTTATATTTTACGAACTTTAATTTTAGAACCGTCGCTAATAAAATATAGCCGTTCGTAATTTCGGACTCGTTCCCCCACCACCACCATCCAGCGGTCCCTTTCCGTTAGCCCATCAATTGTCCTAAAATCCCCGCAACGAGAAGAAAAAAATAGGGAAACTTCTTAAGACGAAAATTACGCCCTATTCTTACCACATATAAAATCTTATAAGTTGCCCCGGACGCTTTCTAATATATTAGAAAACTCCCATTGTGTTTCCGCGGGTCGAAATTCGATTACGTACTCGGGCCAGTACGAAAATATTTTATTACCGAAAATACGGGATAATTGTTTTCCCGAACGCGCCGGGCCCGCCGGAGCGCCTTCTGGTTTGCACGCGCGTGTGTCGCGTTGTTGTTGCTCGTCGGCGCGCGTGTGCCGTACGCGCGTCCGTGAAAGGGAAAAAAAACCCCCGTAAAATTATTCATCGTCGCCGTCCTCACGGAATTTCTCGTATTAGTTGTACGTATGTATACACACACACACACATATATATATAGGTAGTAGTCGACTCGTCCGAGACGTCCCGGGCGGCCCCGCTGCAGTCCACTAATAATATAAACTCCAGACTCGGCTTATTTATGAACGTAATATATTATTTACGCGTAATATTTTTCGGAGAGAACGAAACGAATATTGTAATCGTATGACGCGCGCGAAGGGAACGGGCAACGAGACACGATTTATACGCTCGTATTTGTTGTACGACACGACGCCCGGCCACGGGTCGATTGTCGCGAACGCGAATCGGGAACGTACGTGGCGCGTGTTACTCGCGAGCATAAACGCGCGTGGTTTTCGAACGTCGTTCGTGTCCGTGGGGGGGGGGTGGCGAATAAACGCGTGCACGGTCGCGAAATCGCCGTCTACGTTTCGATCAATTTCCAGCGGTATAGTCCCGAAATCAGGTGGCGCGTTGAATCGCCGACGACGGCGGAGGAGGAGCGTCCGCGCTAAAGGATTTCGTAATAATATGGAAAGCGTTGTTTACACACGTACCGTAGCAGTGGAACGCGTGTACCGGACGGCGTGTTTATTTTGTTTTCGTTTTTGCCACGGGCGACCGAGCCAGAATTGGAAAATTACCTAAGCCGGATAAGAATCGATCGGGCGTCGCGAGGTATAAATCATTGACATCGGGTCAATATACAAAGAGGTTATACGCATTATAGGCGTTTGGCGTTTATTTTATAATGGTATCGTCGACGTCGTATCGCGTCCATCGTGCGCGTGACGGCGCACTCGCCGGCGTACCGATCGCGTTCGGAATCGCGCCGTGTTTTCCAGTCGGCTAAGCGGCGGCGCGACGATGTTTTCGACGGGAGAACGTTCACGGCCGAAACAACGAACCGTCGCCGAAGAGGAGCGGCGAATGACCCGTTGTCCGAACACCACCACCACCACCACCACCACGGCCGTCGTGTTATGGCGCAATGCCACCGCTTCGCCGTGGTCGATATACGCGTAATAATATAATTCCGTCGGCGGCCCGTACCGTAATAATTAATACGTCAAAACGGCCGGGAAGTAAACCGTCAATATTGGGCGCGGGCGGCGAGATTAAAAAACCGCCGCGGCTATACGTTTTACGTAATTACGAACCTGACGCGTAACGCGCGAAAGATTAATGACCGAATATGTTTGTTTTAAACGGACGGCCGCTGTGGGCCCGTTTCTCCTACGTACGCACCGGACGGACCGACGGCGTCTCGAACGGGCTCGGTGATATTTAATCGCCGCGGCGCCCGGATCACGATACGATCGAACGGCCGGCCCGGGAATTAATTACCCCGACGTCCGTTGCCGGTCCGAGACGCGCGTGACCCACCCGACACCGAGCGTCGCGCGTTGTCCCGAAATTCGGTCACGTTTTGCGACGCAAAACACCGAAACGGTGTGTCCGCGCGGCGTTCGTAGAAACGATTGCAAAATATAACGCAACGGCGAAACGTAAAATATCGCGTGCGTGGTTCGTTTTTATTCCCCGAAAAATCCTCGCCCCCAAACACCGACGTAAAAACGTCGTCGATATTACCGAGAACCCACGGTAACAACGCATTAGAACGTATCGGTTCGATTTGTATCAAAAAAAAATAACGGCCCTAGCGCGAATTCTACGCCGTCGGTTTACAATACGTTTACTATTCGAAATATCGCCGTTCCCGGGGCGATTCGAAAAAAAAAGAATTTTTGGTTTTTTTTCGAGCTGTACGTTTTCGACGAGCCGGACGCGTACAATTGGTCGAGGAACAAAAATATCGAGGCCCGACGATCGTTCGTCGTAACATTTAACTGGACCGAACCGATTAATAATGTACACCACCGTTCATCCGGTTCCGACGTATTTGGAATATACTCGAAACGGTCAATCGGATTTTCGGAAACAGTCCGTTTCGGAAACGAACCCGCGGTGTAGCGGTTAGGCGCCCGTGTAGCCGAGTGTCGACCGCACGTTGCTATCGGAAAAGAGAACGGTTAAATATCGTTCTATTCCAAATATATATATATTCATTAAGGTTTTCGGCGTAAGTCACGCGACTCGTTTACCCTTTTTCCGACCATCGTCGTCGTCGTCGTCGTCGTCGTTTTGGCTAAAGCGCCGTCGCACGATTTTCCCGAAAACTCGCTGGCACACACGCGCGTACGTACGATCGTAAATCACCCGTTTTCACCTCATTAGCTTACTACCCGGACGTCGTTTTATCGCCAACGGTGCTTTATATTGTTATGATTTAATTGATACCGAGTTTTCGGTATACACAGCTTATGTGTGTGTGTGTGGTGGAAAACTTGGCGTTTAGGTAGACCGCCGACAACGCGACCGCGATAGGAATGAACGATAGGCGATGGAAATCTCGCACGACCCTCGAACGTGTGTTAATTGCTCGGCATCACGGAAATCAAAACGCCGCCGTCGTCGGGCTCCCGTTTCCTCTAAGCCGTTGTTGATTTTTTCGCACTACCCTCCACTCCGTACACTGCTTATCGAAAAGACCGGAAAATTACGCGTACCTCTCTCTTTTTCCTCGCGTACGCACGCGCGCGCGCCCGTGTGTGTGTGTGTTGGTGTGTATAGGCGTGTGGGTGGAAAAAATAAATTATGCTCTATTCCGGTCGACATGCGTTTCGTGTTTGATTCGAAAGCAAAGGTCACGCGGCCTACGATCGAAAAACCATCCGCTATCGGTATTCGCGTAGTTTTTTGTTCGTACCGTCCGTTTTTGGCGCCAATGAGACGAGTCGACTTCGCGATAAACGTCAATTAATTCCACGACCCTTCCCGCCGCGCCGTAATTATTCGTAAATAAACCCTAGAAATTTCCGCGCCGGCGTCGTAATCGGAGTTTTTCGCTTCTGTTTACCCGCCGTACGTCGACATTCGTCGACGCGTAGTTTTTAGACATTTTACGTCGGCCGTCGTTTTTGGAAAACAATTAGTTTTTCGACGTTCCCGTTACGATTGTGGGACGTGAAATCCCGAACGACGTTCGTTTCGACAAAGCGGACACGCTATCCAATCGACGCGTGGCTTTCGTTTCGCGAATAATGCGTGCCGTTCGTAACTATTACGCGATCGTCGAAACTAGGGGTTTTTCAAATTGCTCGGCGGTAATACGACGCGAAACGTCTCGATAGAAAAAAACTACTTACGTTTATACGGGACACTTACCCGTTAATTTACTATTATCGGTTTCGCGTACGTCGGCGGTGATCACGAACGAAAACCTTATTAGCGGCCTCCTGTGCGGAGATCGTCTATCGATCCCCGCGCGACAATGTGACACTGGGCTCGAGAGTATGCGCGCGCCGTAATACCGCTTTCGTGACCAAACCGGGTACGATCGTTCGTCGGTTAATATAATTTTTCGTTGCGTAAGTTCTCTCGCTCTCTCTCTCTCTCTCTGGTTTTCCGTCGGCGCAGCTGCAACGGACGTAATAGGCTTTTGTGTTTCAATAAGCGGTAATATTTATTTACGTCGTTTAAGGTACCGGTCGCGCGCGCGGAGAATATCACGACGCACGTTGGACGTTCAACCTCGAATCCGTTTTGTGTCGAGTTCCACGACATTACCGTACGTGATTATTACGATCGTTATTGCGCGGCGATTATTATTAAGGAGAAGAAAATATCGATTACGTTGTTTCGTGTACATATTCGTATACATATTCGCCGATATTGACGAGCGAAACGCTAATCGATCGATACTTCCGTTCCGACGTACCGCGACCACCGTTCGCGACTACTGTGACATAACACGTAGGTCGGATAATCAAAAACAAATGAGCGGTACCGGGACTTTTATCTGTACGACACGTTCGCGCCAGTGTAGGACGAATTTTTTCGAAAAATATCGTTCGAAAGTCGAGCGCGCGACTACTACGCCGACTCGTACGTCGTTTCAGTCCGATCAATTGTTATTCGTCCGCGAAAATAATCGTTCCGCTACTTTTCGTCGATCGCTATTTATTTTCATCGGTTTTATGTGTCGCAAGTTCGTTCGTTCGTTATTATTTTGTTCCGCGACGTTCGGTCGCCTTCGATGGCGTTTGATAAAACGCGTTTTCGATGATACTCGCGATATTGACGAAAACTTAAAACGATACTGCGGCGTGCGGCTACGAGAAAACGACGAAAAACGTTCGGGCGAAAAAATCCAGTGATCAGTCAGTGTCGAAAATACGCCGACGTAGTTCGCGAGACGCGGGCCATTTTAATTTATATAAAGACGGTATAACGTAAAATAACGAGTTATCGGCGGCGCGTGCGCGTTCGCGTAAGGAGGCGATCAACGGTAGGAGTTTTTTTCGCTTTCGAAAAAGAACAATCGATTTTTGACGCGTTCGTTTCAGGCCAAAGGTTGCCGGGTATTAAACCTTTAATGGACGTACGCCGTGGACCATCGTGGGGTTCCGAACAACGGACAAATGGTAGCTTTCTCACGATAATCAACGCGCCGGCGGCGGCGACGGCCCTGGTTAATAATAAAATAACGGATTTCCGCGGAAACTATATATATACCTATACACCTTTTATTCCGCCGTTTCTGCGGACCTCTATCGCGCGAAAGTTCTCTCTTCCTCGTTCTTCCTGCTCGTTCATGCCGTCCGTCTATTTCGGCTCGCCGGGCACCGAAGAGGGATACGTCCGAATAGGCGGGACGGTGCGGACAAGGAGGTGCGGAGTTTTCCTCACTAAAAGCAAAGAGACCGCGCGTATCGGTGTCGAAACGAATTTACGGCCAATACAATATTCAGACGGTGTAGATACGTGTAAGTAAATATATATATATATGTGGGTTGCGTTCCGGGCGAATGTTTTCTAGAAGTTTTCTTTATTTTTCCACGAGACTTTGAGCTTGGATAATGTAATATTCACAAACGACGACGACGACGACAAAGTAAAAACCTTTCGCGAGACACCGCAGCTGGCCACTTTCGAAATATCCCGAGTTACGCCGAAAGAACTGCGCAATACCGAGCGCGTATATCCCAGCGCCATCTTTCCGGTTTTCGGGTTAACTAAAATATTTTATTTTCGTATTATTATTATTATTATTATTATTACGATAAAACGTCGTTGAACGTAAATTGACATTGTCGATTTCGGAACCCGTCGGTATTTTCGTATAAACTAAATTCGACGACGCGGAATAACGGCGTACACGTTTGTCCGAAAGATTCGCGACGTGTACGGAAAAATCCAAATGTAACGTTTAATACGTCTGTACGCGTTCAATTAATCCGTAGCCAAATCGAAGTTGCGCCCGTTATGTTCGCCATATACGCCGGCACGTTACGTATCGATCGAAACTTATTCCGTGGAATTTCGAAATTTGCCGGAAACAAAACGTTAACCGACGAAAAATATTTTCGCGCCGTATGTAGACGAGTAATTCGGAAATGTTTGTACACGTACACGGTCGGACTTTATAGACTAGCGGATTAAACTGTTTATCGAAAACCCGAATTCGACGTAATAAAACGATATTATTGGGGTAACCTTGGGTAGTATTGTTTTTGAAATAATCCACGTACGTTTACGGTTCAATAATTTCACGCGCGAGTGAAATAAATGTATACGACGTAACTAAAATTTAACGTTTAACGTGGAATCGTTTCGTATTTAATTACGAATCAATAATAATTATATATACAAATATTAATAAGGATTTTCGTCATATCGTTTATTAGTTGACAAATATATCGTCCGAGTCTTACGGACGCAATTTCGTGTACGAATAAAAAAAAGTCGTAGGTATTGGAGAAATTGATTGGGATTCATAACCGACGAATAGACTTTTCCGTCAGCCAATATTTGTGGCTCGAAAAATACCGAACAATCGGAAACGTCTCGATTGGAAATATTTTACTAGCGCCGCGTATTGTATAAGAGCGACGCGAAAATTTACAAACATGTATACTACGACCGTTTCGCTACGGGAACGTAATTTAATCGCGAGAATGCTAACAACGAAATATATAATTTAACGAATACGTTCGCCGATTCATTGGACACGAAATACGAATAATATAAACGGAACGTATTATCCGGATACGGAAAATATATTTTATGACGGACGTGTTCGCGTGAAAAATGAAAAGCCTACAATAGTCGAATCGTGTGCCGAAATCACGTTTAAGCAAATCTAGCAGTCGCCCACTATTGGTATAGTTTATTTTTCGCGTGGTTGTAAACGTTTAAAAAATGTGAGCGATAATTTTAACGAAAGATAAACGTGTCACGGGATATTTTTATTCCTGTTTTAGAAATAATTTTAATTATTCGTATCGTTATTTTTATGGTTCACAATCGTGTAGCCGAACAGATAAAAGTGATAAATGGTCACGCGCCGTTCTGCGTAATATTTTATTTACATTTCAAAACAAATTTATAAGTATTTTTTTTTTTTAATTTAACGTACAATAATATAAAAAGGACGATGACGACCAGCTAAATGTCGGTCTTACACTTGCAACTAGCAACAATGTACGTGTATACGTATTAAAAAATATAAAAAAAAAGAACGAAAATGTACGAGGGTTTGTTTAAAATGTTACGGTGTCCAGACGGCGTTTCGCAAAGGGTCATTTAACGGACGGAGAATAATAAATTGCCTGGAAGAAAGCTTTTGGGGTGTGATTTGGCGTGAAACTTTTGTGAAATTCCGTAGACCGAAAGCTGAACGGACGCCGAAAGGGGTGAGGATCGTTAATTGGAGGAACGCGGCGTAAAAAAAATATACGATATATATACGAATGTACGTAATACGTGTACGAGCGCGTGTAGTGTAAAGTCGAATATTACGCCGGCGGAAAAATATTATGAAACGTCGCCGGAAAGTGTGGAACGGGCAAAAGGAAATTAATGACGAGGAAAAAAGGGTAATACGATAAAGGACGGAGCAAAAATTACGGGCAAACGGCGTTCTAATAATTACGCTAATACGCGCGGCCGGTTATTTAGGTTTTTATCGAAACGGTACGTCAAAAATCGCCTTTATTTTTTTGTAAACAATTTGGGAAACGTTTGTGACGCCGGCCTATAAACGTACAGATTATACAAATGTTTTCGTAACTTTCGTCGTCGTCGTCGTCGTCGTTTTCTCTAATATTGTTAGTATTCGACCGATGTTCCGTGTTCAATCGTCGGGCGGAAACGTTTCGTTTACGAACCGGCGACCAAGAGACCACGTACACGTAATAGCGAAACGAACGAAGATTTCGGTGTAACGGGCGCGGTGGTTATTATTTGGACCCGCGGACCAAAAACGTCGACTCGACGAGAAAACATCGCGTGTATGCGTTCCTTTTGCCGAATCCGATTCGGTCGTTCAATAACCGGTATAACGTTCAACGTACTGACGAACCGGCCTAATATATTTCGATCGAAGTACGAAACGAAACCGTTGAAATAACCGAAAATGATAAATCGTCGTCTATAAAACACCGTCGTCGATCCATTGACGTTTCCTACTCCCATTTATACATTTATTTGTGTGTGTATGTTATTCACACGTGGCTCATGATTATATCAACGTCCCTCGGGAATTAATTATCGGCTGTAAATAAATCGGGTCCATTATTGGCGGTCACGTGACGCTACGCGCTTTTTAATCGACGCTACCAATACGCGTCTAGGTACGTAACGCCGTACGTTAATACAATAGCGATATTGTTTCGTTACGCGCCGAACGATCGACAAATTCGCGAGATACACGTCGACGAATTTTCCGGTCTATTCGGCGCGTCCCGTACCCGACATCGGATTTCTGATTTGCAAATCTATTCGTTATTCGATCGATCGCAATGAGCTTCGTCGACGCGGTTAATATGGTAATTGTCCCGTTGCTTTACGTTACGCGGCCAATATTTTCGTGTTTAAATTCGAAAACGTCGTTTCAACCGCGCTGATAATCGAAAAATGTTGGCGCTTCTAACGTTTGTTACGGCAAAAACGAGCTTTAGGTCGAAAATAATTACTTCCGTACGAACGTTTCAACACGCACGTTAAATCGAACTAGACGGGTGACATATTTTCGTAATCATGTGTCGCGACAACGAACGTTTATCGTAAATCGCCGGTCGTTTAAATTGCAATTTATTTTTATCGTACAACGTGCGGACAAAGCATATTTGCTTAATACGACTATTGGTCATGTTCAAATATTTAAACGACGGCGAATAAACACCGCCCAAGTAGCCTACACGAAACGGTTTTGTATACCAGGCGGGCACGCTCAACGCGTGTAAAGTGTGTTCGAAATTCTCGCCGATACCGCTTCAAATATAAAATAGCCGACGTTTTTATTCCGTTTCGTTTTTTTTAACCTCTTTCTAATTATAATAATTACATTTTCCTAATTTCAAATTTCCTCGTCAACGCGTAACTCCGAAACGTATCGTTACGTACGTACGCCGGTACAATAATATACGATTATGGAAACGTAAAACACGTCGTCTACGTGTTTCCGGTATCGCGCCAATGAAATTATCGCGCGGGCTCGAGTTCGAACGATTTCGGAACGCGAACACGGACGATTAGTGGGAAACCGTACGTTAAGCACCAATCCGTTCCAATGATCCCGCGGCATTCAATCTGTGGGTCGTTAATGAAATTAATTAGGGTCTCAAACCGTCACGCGGTAAAACCGAATTTACATTCGGTATAGATTTTTTCGCGGGAAATCGGAAGGAAAATCCCGTATTTCGAGTACCTTCCGCGCACGTGATTATTTACAGACGAGCAGTATGGTGGCCGCAAGCACGCTTAATTACGGGAATTAAAGAACGCGCTAGGGAGGTTTTCGACCCCAGGAGTCTCTCTCCCCTTTTCTAAATGTTACCCCAAAAGTTGGATCGAAAGTTTTTAGAATATCCCATACACGCACATATACACACACACACACACATATATATATATATATATATACGTATACGCCCGTATGGTTAAAGTTTGAACCATTAAAAAACCGTTCTCGTGTGTATAGAGGTCTTACCCTTGTATACGGTCGATTGCACTCGATATTCATTGAGTGCGTTTATTACGAAAAACAATAGAGCGGTACGCGTTTAATAGCGATATAATCGAAAAAAAGCAATAATAATGTTCGACCTTTTTCTTGTTTTTTTTCGCTCGTCTGAATATACAGTATATAGTATACAGTACGTACATAGTGAACGACGACGACGATACGCCAAGTTTGAAATCGAATGTTTCGTCGCGTCATATTTGAAATAAAACAAGCAGAACAATGACGTACTCGGATTAGTTTGCGTTCATTATCGTGTAACACGATACGCGGTATTATTGTCGTTTATTCTTCGGACGTCTCTTAAAAACAAAACGAATACCCGATTAATCGGTTTTCGCGTTAGTCCGCTCGCTAAGAAAAAAAAACGCGGAGTACGACGTGTGACGATGTTGACATAATCACTCTTTGTCCGGCACGATTTACGACTACACGAGCTGTATGAAATACGCGCGGAACGTTGTTGCATAAAAACGTCGTCGCTAATAATTGGTTATTCGCGTGGAACGCCTAACGAATTTCATTTATATAACAACGTACTTGTTTTCGAACAACGGGTTTTGAACAAACACGACGTCCTAAAACTCGGTCGCGTTTAATTGAACGTAATTTTTAATTTCTTTTCCAACGTCTCTCTCTCTCTTTTTCTCTTTTTCACTATTATTTCAATCTGAAAATTGGTTTGCAGCTTACTCTTCTCTATTATCCGCTTTCTTTTTCATTCGTACGTATGAATCACATTCTTGGTCCCTTATTAATTGTCGGATGTATTCTAGTCTTGGCCTTCCTCTATAATTCTTTCCTTTCACACGTCCTTTTATAATTAATTTTAATAATCCTTCACGCCGAATTATATGTCCTATCCATTCATTCTTCCTTTTTACTATACTTTTCCATAGTAGCTTTCCTTTCGATACTCTTCTAAAAACCCCTTTAATATTTATTTTGTCCATTCAGCTTATTTTTAACATGCTCCTATAACCCCACATTTCAAATGCTTCCAGTCATCTTTTTTCTTCCATTGATATTTTCCAAGTCTCGCACCCATATAGGACTATATTCCATTCGTATGATCTTAATACGTTTTTTCCTAATTCTAAGGCAAATGTTCTTCGATGTAAGGTTTTCTCACTATTAAAAGCTATGCTGGCTTGGCAAATACGTTTTACTATTCAATTTTCATTACGTCCAGCATTGTTTCCTACATACATAAATTCGTTTGTTTGTACATTACCTACGTCGTGTTGTCCAATCCTTTCATCGTACGAAATTCCACCGCGTATCTAATTTACAAATACGTCGAGTAATAATTCCACCGATTACGTTCGTCGATAATGTCCACTATTTCGCGGATAGTGATTAGATATAGATTTCGTTTGGTACGTATATCACCGAATGCCTCGAAATATTCTACACACTCTCGGTTTTTCGTTCCTTAATTTCGGCCGAGTGTGTTAGTCAAAGTGACAAATGGGACCGCCGTTTCGACGTGGTCGTCGTCGATTTTAGAAAATTTCGGGTTTTTAAAAAAAAAGTTACGTTCCGAAAGAACGTCCACGGTCGACGTGCTCGTGTATTTTATAATAACGTACCATCGTCCGTTCGTCAAGTCCAAATGTGCGCGTTTGTCGAAAAACTAGTTCGCGTTAATCAATTAACAGTCGTCAAACGTATTCGGTTCGTCCAAAAAGGAATTACGTAAAATAATATTAATTACGCCGGGTTTGCCGAGACGTTTCCCGTAGCAGTACGTGGCACCTTTGAGCAGTGAATTCTTGCGCGTCAAATGTGGTTTGTAAATTATACGCCCTCCTCCCCTTCCGAACTCGAAACGTACCGCGTTCCCGAGCCAACATCAATTAAACGCTCAAATAACGTACCCCGACTTTTGTGTTCGCGTCGTGCGAGAACGACGTCGGCGAGACAACCGTTAATTTCGCCAAATTATAGCCCGGGCGTTTTCTTGAAATTACGATGTCGGGCGGACGTCGGCCAAAAATAAAACGTTACTTCGCGTAATTATTGGTTAATCGTGTTCCCGAAAAGTGCCAACACACTCGGGCGACTCGCGTGAACGTGTTTCGTCGTGCGCGCCGGGAAATATTTCGTCGTTAGAATACGCTTTAAAAGAGAAAAGTAAACGGCATTAGTTGCACAAACTTTTTGTCGAACTACGTACCTTTGAGACGCCATCGCGAACGCACTTTATTTCGGACAAATCGTGCCTTTCGTGGGGAAAGGGGGGGGAACAAAAACCGTTCGCTTTTCGATTAATATACACCGCGCGATTGGGACCGGCGAAACGCGTTTTCTAATTAACGTAATATTCGTTACGTGCAATCGATATAAGTATATAGGGCGAATTACGAAAAACGGTCGTTTATTTCGTACGATATAACGGTAGATTCCCCGTACTAAATTATCACCGCCGTATAAATAAATCTATTTGGAACAAAATAGGTAAATTTACCACGGCCGAGTTGTTTTTAAGTTTAATGAAAAAAGTTTTTTAATCGACCGACTACCTGTAAAAAGTTTAATACCTTATTGTTCGTCGAACGTCAAAACACGTGGAATTTCCGTTTGCCTACTAATGTCCTCCGTGCCCTACATCGATGAGGATAGATCATATACTACGCGTGTTCAGTAACCGTTCGTGTATGTGTATGAATGTGTTGTGAATACAAACGTTTGACCAAAATCCAATACTCGCCGTTTGAAAATTAAATTAGTTTCCGTTAAAATCGCGTGTCGATAAATTTCGTATTCTGATCAGTATTTAAATGTTTATAACGCAGAAAATCACGGGGCTTTTCGCCGATAGTATTTCGATATTCACGTCGGAAGATTTAATGGAATAACGCGTATAAGTATGTAATATTTTACGTAAATCTCGAAATTGTTTTCCTTCGAAATTTCATTACGAAAATTGAGAATGCCTTGTGTTCAAAGACAACGGCGTAAAAAGTAATTTAATTTTCGTCAAACGTTACAATGGCATTTTCAATGAATTTTTTATTATTCTTTAACAAAAAGGAAATTTATTTTCAATTTCGAACAATACAAAAATATAGCGATTTCTCATAATTTGTTAAACTCGGTACGTTTAAATTGAATCGTAAATAAATTCCGTATTTGACGTCATCGCGTGCCGCGATTCTTAGTAACACGCGATGTTTAACGTATTATTTCGAATTTAGATTTTAAACGAAAAAAGTCGGATTTCGTATTTATCAACAATCACAACAACGATAAAAAAAAATACTGCTATGTCTCCCGTGTTTGTCCGTATTGAGGTTATTCGAAGTAAATGAAATTCATTAACCCCCTAAATTGCCTTCCCTGGCTTCGCGGGAGTTTATCATATTTTTCTTCGGCAACGAATCTGATAAAATAAATCGAACCCAATTAAAGTGGCCGCCGATTCGCAACGTTTATGAGTGACGTCTACGCAATCATTTTATGATTCGCCAACGAATAGTTATTTAAACACTGTCGTTTATCGTTCTCGAGACCCTCCCAAGAAGTCCGTAGTATACTCCCTTTACACAATTATTGAAAAACAAACGGTACAAAAGACAGGCGGGCCCGTTAATTCTCCGTCGAATTCTATATAAGTATGTGTATATATATATATCAAGTGGGAAATGAAGTTTCGGATATGAGAATTCTCCGGAAAAATCTGCAAACGGTGGTGGCGGCAACGGTGTAGTGACGTTCTTAAAGGGCGCGAGAGAGAGAAATAATGAAATAACCGAAGAGGGTCGTGCGACCCTTCCACAGTCTGTGTGTGTGTGTGTGGGGCATTTTTCGTTCCCTGAGCCGAAGGGTCTCGGTGCGTAATGATGGCAACGACTGGGGTCCACAAAAGCAACCACCCCCTTCCAAAACAGAGATAACCTAGTGCATCTTGTTGCTCCTTTAATATACGCGCTATATACGCGTGTCTATTTATATATATATATTATTATATTATACTGTTACATTTTCGAATGACAAAGCCTTTGCCGCGCGACCCCCGTGTGTAATTATACATTATTTGTAGTCATCGAAGTCAAAAATGAACGAGGGACGGAAATTTTCATTTTTTTTTTCCCGATGCCCATTAACCGTTTACTAGGGCGTAAACGTTCGCGAACAGTTCAAAGCGAAGGGGGTACACAAAAACAAAACCAGCGAGCACATAAATTACGTTAGCTGCGCAACGAATGGCTGCTCGTTGTTTGAACACATATTTCGCAAAACAACGTCCGCCCGAAACATTTAATAAACGCGTACGTTTTCCTTATTTATTGACCGTAAAATATACGAGGTAAACAAATATTCTTCGCTATTATTTTTTTTTTTCGGGATTTTCGCGAATACACCGATTTTGTATGGAGGGACATTTATTACTCGGAGTTTTCTCATTTCCTACCCGTTTTAAATATTGCCTTTACAATATACTCCGTTTTTCCATTATTGGATTCCTAAAAATTACCTTTTTCCGCTTCGTTACGCGTTTTCCCGTTTCTGTTTTCCAATAAGCTTTTAAGTGTATACATCACCTCGCGACCGGTTCCACATAGTACCTATATTGATTTTCGTCTTCGTCAATCCGATATTATTTTTGATGATCAATCATCGACGCCGACATGCCGGTTTTTCGACGACGACGATAATAGTACTATTATATTGGGACGCGTTTATTCTCGGACTAATTCGGTACTTTCGAATTTCAATACGATACCTAGAGAGCTTCATATTTGACGTCTTCCTATACCCAGATATACGATTACTCGTATCATACGTTATTGTCGTCGAATTACGTATTTACGTTATTCTTCGGCGACGTAGAAAGTACACGAAATAAAATATTTGCTTCGAAAATAACGTATTTAGTAAGTTATTTAACGGTGTTTTCTTCGAAAATACCTGTGCTACACTATTGGAAAATGCCGCGGGTAACACTTAACATACTTTAAATATTCGTGGATTTTTCAAGGAGAGACTTAAATTAAGTAATACGTTTATCGTGTCGAATTCGTAATATTTGCGCACGAAAATGGGACGGTACGATTATATTCCGGAAAATACGTTTGTTTTTTTTTCGTTAAGCAAATATCCAACTTGTATTGAATAGCGTAATAATAAGTTTATAACGTACGAAAAGTGAAAAAAAATGATAGGTAGATTACGTAAAATCGTCCATTTGGTAACGCTTAGCTTGAAAAGAGAAACAACGAAGGAAACGCAACGCTAGAAAAAAATCGGTATAAAGCAAAAGATCTCTACACCAACTCGTTTTCAATCGGCGACGATAGTGTTCAGGAAGCGTCAAAGAATTAAAACGAGAGAAATTTCGTGGTTTTGCAAGCCGAATCGCTTATGAAACACTACGGGTACGTCTTCCATTATTTGCGTACGCTATTCGAATTGATTTATACCGCGGTTGGAATAATTTAATTCGTCCCGAGAATTACGAAACCGTTGTTCGGTGCCGGGTACGTAACCACGATATCGTGTGTACGGCCCGTACTCGAACGCCTTGTTCGTATCGAACAAAAATTGACCGGTACGATACGCGTGCGACCGTGTGCGCCGCTGCTACCGTATTACATAATGGACCGTCGACGCGGCTAATTAAATCGCACGACCGCGTCCGTCTCGGTTCCCGACGTGCGGCCTATATTATGTAAATGTTGGACTATGACGAGCCCATGTAAGGAGATGTCGTGGCGGCGGCGGCGGCGGCTACGTCGATATATTTTCAACCGTCCCGGGTCGACGACAAAAGCGCTACAACAAACTGGACGTATAAATACGCGTATTATTGTAATGCCGGCGCGTTTTTATTTTTTCGTCGGTCCTCTCTACGTGGACGGGTCACGGCGCGGCCGGGTGTCCTCTCCACGTGCACGCGCTTTCGTGAAACGTCCGCCGGAAAAGACGGTTTATTATGCACGACGACGGTTGGACGATTCTCCGGCCTGACCTATGCTAACGTGCCCCCCCCCCGTCTGACAATTGGCACGCGGTGGTTTTATGCGAGACGACGAAAGGGATTGACGGCCGAGAGAGCGCGAGTTACTTACTAGTTCCGGACGGAAATTTACGGTTTTGTTTTTCGTTTCAACGGCGAAACGTCGTATCGCCGCCACTTAGCCGTATCCAATTAATGTCGTTTCTGGAAATTCGCGGACGAAGACGGAATATGAAAAACCGCTAATTTTATCGCGTTACGGAACCATTGTGTACATAATATTGTCGCGTTAAAGCGTTTATATATAGCAATTTCAATTTCGTAGTCTTTTGGCGTATCAAAGGAAACTACGAGGTAAAAGGTTAAAAGTTCTTTTCAAAATTCGGTTACTCGTAAAACGGAAAATAATCGTAGTTTAATAAATCGTAAACAATTTTAGATTACACGCCGTATTACGAAATATACAATAAAGAGAGTTACATAAAACAATAACGACACGCCGAAAGGTGGCAAAATAAATAAAAACAAAGATTTCCAAGTCGCAAATGTAAAAACTAGAGAAAAACCGAAAGTACCAAAATTATATAGAAAACACAAAATAAATAACAGTTTAAAAATGGGCGACATGTCACCCTTAAATTAAAAACGTAAAGTATTATTCGTTTTTCCATATTTTCGTAAAATTTTGTTTAAAATATCTTACACGAAATAATGTAATTTTTTAAGAATCGTTTACGTCGTCGTCGATATATAAATAAAAAATTATAATCCCTCGTCGTCCACGTTTATTAAATTCGTTAAGTTGTCATTAACGTCGAATAGATTTCTGACGTCTATTCACGAAATAATTATAAGAGAAATTTTGTTCGTTAACTGATAAAAATAAAAATGTAAAGCAATTAGATCATTAACAGTTTGATGCTCGTTCGTAATATATAAATATGTATGCCTCATAATTGCGCGTATCGATAAAACGTAATTATAATATTAAATTGTCGCGGTTATAACATTGTGAAAAATTGTCGTTGAATGTACTCGAGAATATATTTACATGTAACGAACGATCTCGTCCGTAAAAAAACATAAAAAAGAATACGAAACCGTTTATGTTTCTCGCTAACTGTTCGGCCGTGACTGGTTCAGAAAATAACGTCGAACGGAACTGACGCGAACGGTTCTCTTTTATATTTCTAAAAGGACGTTATTTACAACCGTTGGTGGAAACGATCGCAGTACACGATCGTCGTGTTTGTATTCGATCAATGGGGACATTTAATTGCTCCACGATACGCTTGTTAATGGCTTCCCGACTGCATTAGCCATCGATTATAGTGGCAGACCTATATCTGAAGCATATCGCGATAAAATCAACGCGACGTCTCGTTTACGTAAAACATTAACCGCGCAGTATTATTACATGTTACGAAGTAAAAGTAAATTTTACCAACAAATCGACAAATAATTCTGGTCGGCCGACAAACGCGTGGCGTTCGTTAAATTTTAAAACAAATTTTCGCCGTCGAATAAAAGTAACCTACCGTCCGCGTATCACCAGACTCGTATTTACGAACGTTACGCGGGTACGCTCGTATTCAGGATCGACGTTTCCGAGTACAATAGGACAATTAAACGTTTAGTTAGTGTATAAAACCGTTTTTTCGTTAAACGTTTGTATTCGCGAACAAGACGACCCTTGTGTTACAATCGTAATAAATAAAATTAGAAGTTTATCCGCGCTCGACGTCGGGTAATATTCGTTTATAATTTTTGTTATTCGTTAAGCGCTCGTTTCGTCAAATTACGAGAACTTTGTATTTTTTTCGTTTGTTTCTTAATCGCGTTCTCCTCTTAAACCTTGACGACATAATATTTGTACCGCGCAAGAGACACGACAGTTTAAAAGAACGCGCGTTTATGTGAAACGTATCGTTTTCTCGGTGACCGCGAAGACGGTATTATCGGAAAGTTAGGGATGTTTTCGGTGAAAAAAACAAAAAACGACAACGGCGCGGTTAAAACGCGTATTGTTCGGACAGTCGGTTAACCGTACGGCGGGACACCGAGACGTTAAAAAATACATCGAACGAAAAACGCGCGACGGTTTCGATAATTTCGTTCCGTGTACTCGTGTAACGAACGCCAGATCGTCGTCGGCGGAGCGCGTAATTTCGTTTCGTTACCTCGGTACCGTAAAACTCACGGGGACCGAAACTCTGATAATTACGCGGCCACTAACCGTCCGGACTTTACCGTACGGGACGTATTGAAAATATTCGGTCGGGTTTCGTTACGACGGTCACTGGCGCGCTCGTGATTATCGTTATTGGACGACGCGGGTTTTCGCCCGAACGAAACGTTAATACACGCGTCGTGTACCTATACAGAATAAAAAAGCGTCGCTGATTATGGGAAGGAGGGAGACCCGCGACCACGACCACACGTCGGCTAATAACGCGCGCGTAATAACATTGACACCGACTCGCCCGCAGATTTATCGCGTTTTACATTCACGAGAGAAGAAATAACGCGGGCGTGTCCGTGTGTATATATATACACACAATTTACAACAAAACCCGAAATCGAACAATGTATAAAAATATAAATAAAAATACCACGGTCGGGCAGTCTCGGTTTTTTTTGTCCGCCGACCGTTTACGTGAACACCGACACACCACGCGCGCGTCCAAACAAATAAACACGGGAGCGCGTTCAGAAAACGCGAAAATAACGAGAGAAGACGAAGATTTTCGGGGGGCCTGGTGTGTGTCGCGCTGCGGGTGTGTCGTCGCGCACGCAGGTAAACGCCGAATTACGTACTATCCGAGTTATTATTATTATTATTATTATTATTCGTGTTACTGTCGTTATGTATTGTACACAATTTTACACACGGCATATTCGTCGTTCGTACATTGTTGTTGTTGTTGTTGTACGAGTCACAAAAGTCGCTACGGGCGAACAATAGGAATTCGAAACGTCGTGTTTTGACAAGGGGCGAGAAAAAAGCCGAGAAGGTCGCGAAGGTCCTCTCCCCTCCCGAGCCGAATTTGCCGCCGACAACCCTTGGGTGTTCTCGCAACAATGCCCACACACACGCGTGGACATAGACACGCCGCGAACACGTGTGTCTGTTTGTGTGTGTGTGTGTGTGTGTGTGTGTGTGTGAACGACACAAAGTCGTATTATTAAAATATAATAACGTTCGTCCGTAGCGCGAGGACGAAAACGAACAAAAATACCCGTCGTCCGTAATACGTGTATTGTCGGGGCCGCCGACTCATTGCGTGACGACGACGACTATTTACTACGTTACACTGTACGCGCGAATCGTGTATCGTGGTCGGTGCGCGCACACCTAGAGCCGAGAATCTTGAATTGAGATAAGTCGCGCGGCCCGACGAACCCGATCGGAGTGGTCTACGGCCGGGCGTAGGTATACACAATAACGACGTTTAGCGACAATGGCTACGTCGGCCGATATGATTGTACGATTTTCTCGCGTCGATAACGAGACGATTGAACCGTCGGCCGGACGCCGTGAAATATAGCGTGGAAAAACGGCGAACCCGAGGTTACGAACGCGCGTACCGCGTTATTCGCGTTTAGCCGGTAACGTTTCGCCCGGAGACGGCCGATTAGGTCGTTAGGTTCGCGGGACCGAAAAGTGCGCCGCATTTTGGCTCGTCGCGACGGCCCTCGAACGTTTCGTGTATTATTAAACAATCCGTGCTCGGACGTCTTTTTGTCCGCGCCCTACCCCTCATCCCGGTAACGACGTTTCATTCCGGTAACGCGTCCGATCGATTACCGAGCTGAAAACCAACGATTCTCGGGCGCACCGAACCGATCCAACGACGCGGTATAATTATTGTAGATCGGAATCTCTACCGATGACTAAAATACGAACGCGCGATCGCGTTTGTAATAAAATATTATGACGTTTCGAAATACGACGCTTATTAAAAACGAAAAATAGACCGAATAAATTACTTCGAAATGGTAAACACGTTGTTAAATTAAAAAACGTGTTTTTACGCCGAACCGAGTGGCAGACGTGTAATTACGGTAACGTGTGTGGGCGCATACGGACGCTAAAATACGGAGCGATACCCTAGGAACGTAACGTTTCAAATCCGTTCGAGTTCCGGCCGTATTTTTCTTTTCGTTCCGTTCGTTTCGGTTTATATATTAAGATATCGCGTACACACCTCTTGTTCATACGCTTCCCGAAAACGTACGGACAATTGATAGGCCCGATTGGAACCATAAAGTCGATAAGTATTTGAATACGAGTAATATCGTTCGTAAAAATTGTGGCACGTCGTTATTTCGGTGTTCCGAAGTAATTCGAGATTTGTTTTTATCGCCGCCAGTAGTTACATTTAGTTATTTATTACCGGGATTAACAACTTTTTTTGGCGTTTTCCTCTATTTCGAATAAAACAGTCGCTTAATCCTTTTTAACGTTCCAAACAGTTCAACGCGCCATACGTGAGTGTACTTAACTGACATTTTTATTTTAGAGACCGGAGTACATTTTGTTACAAACATTAATTTTACCGACGGAAAAAATATTTACATATAAAACAAATTACGCTCGACTATAAGTGTACGGTGTCATACGAAACGTAAAATATAAGTATAATACATAATAATACAATGTCGACTGAACTCGAGAATAATCTAACGCGAATTTATTAAACTAGACAAACTATAATCTACGAACCTCCCGAGTATTATACGATATATTTTATATCATAATTACACGTATAAATAAATATTTTTGAAACTAAAATTAGATAGGAATATTCTTGAGCATTTTATTCACAAACGTTCTCACGAAATATACCACGTGTACAAATAACATATCAATAATGGTAAAAAAAAAACGATATTAATTATTTTAAAATTATCTATCAAAATAAAATATCTAAATAGTAAACGAATAAATGTTAAATATTTATAATAAATTAAATATTATAGTCGAGAATCGAGGCTCGCGTTTAACGTAAAAACAGAAAAAAAATTATAATATACGAGCAAGTTTTAAAGAATAGTATAAAAGAACGTTAGCGTAAATTTAAAAAAAAACATATATATATATACACAGTTAAAATAGCGAATCGGATAAGAATTATGATGATATAAATTTGAGTAAACGTATTTTCATTGCGTTCGAAATTAACTTCGTTTCTCGTAACTTAAATATGCATTTTCGAGAAACTATAAAATCCGAAACGAAATAAACTCAACGTTTTTATACGCGTTGTACTCACTATCGAGTGAACAATATTTTATTCGAATGTACGAACGTTTTCTCTACCTAGCTTTGTAATAGCGTACCAAGTAAAAGCGACGTCAAAACCGTAATCTACTTTAACGTTTTCATAAATCTGTGTTTTGAAACCGCCGTTATTTCTATTTGGCGTTTTCAAATAAATAGGTATTTTCCGTATCGATAATAAATTTACGAAAAATTGCTCTTCTTATTAGGTCGATAATGAACGATAAAACGCCCAAAAGCGAATCGTATCGGACGACCGGGTGAACGAGCGTTGTTATAATTAAAAACGAATTACGCGACGCCGTTGTCCGGATAACACGTACGCGACGTAAAATTTAGCGCAATGTTATTGTCACGCGTCGTTATTATTTAGATCACTCCCAAACGGTTTTTTCCATTCGCGTTTCCCGAGCCGTTTTCGCGACACGGCGCGTGTTTTAAAACGTCGATGTGCTCTAT
Source organism: Geopemphigus sp. TES_GeoC_2020 (assembly GCA_025469175.1). Lineage (NCBI taxonomy): Eukaryota > Metazoa > Arthropoda > Insecta > Hemiptera > Aphididae > Geopemphigus > Geopemphigus sp. TES_GeoC_2020. The sequence goes on along the minus strand of JAIPRN010000478.1, from coordinate 28,935 downwards.
CCGTCCCACTGGTGTTTTGCTCTAATCGTATCTTGCTCACGGTGTGTGATGCACGAGATGTGCACGGGCACACGTGTTGAATTTTTCGTGATAATTTCGGACGAAAACACGCAAAACGGAAAGAAACCGAACGAAACGGGCATTTGTCGCGCCCGCTTGTACTCGCGGAATATTTACGATTAACGCGAGACGACTGGCACCTGGAGCGAACAATACCCGCAATTGTAACGCGGACCCGTCGCCTTCTCGATAGGCGTACAATGAACGTGTTCGCGTACACGTATAACAGTTGGTTAAATAGCTCGGTACCGGACAACGGTAAAATGTCGCGGTGTCTCGGAATAGAGATTAATCGCGACGAATGTCGAACAGTTCTCCAACAACGGCGAATTCGACATCCCGTCGAGCGTTTGGCCGAATTCAATAACGGTGTTCCGAATCGTACGACGCGCGTATTCCGTCGATGATTTCGGCTTGTTTAACACGCCATACGGAACATAATGGGCCGTAAAAAGTATTCGCGAATTGTTAAGAAAACAGTGTCGTACGCGACGTTGTTTCAATGTTCCGTCCGTGTTCGCCGGCTTCTCGATTTATTCGACGAGAAATTATTACGATCGAACGGCGATCGCGTAACAAAACGAAAAACCCTATTCGTAACCGTATTTAAACCTCGTGTATCGTAATTCAAATATTCGCCGGCCGTCGGTAATTCGGAATATTTATAGTTTATTAAGTCGTCGTTTATCTTAACGTTTACACTATAGGACTTCGTATTATTCGTAAAATGCGAGGGCTCCGGATAAATATTTGGAATTTTCAAAAATAAAACGTACGAACGTTCCGTAATAGATCGAACGGTGATATAGTAATTATCGTTAAATATATAGTTTATCTACTTTTAATTGATTATGTTTTCGACGAAATGAACGGAACACTCGTAATATCATAATTACTTCAAAATGTTTGCCGTATCACCAACGAACGTTCGTACGTTTAAATATTTACCAACAGTCGCGAGTTGATTATAATATTATCACAATTACGTTTTCAAAATGTATGAAGCGTCGCGTCGTTTAATTTAGTAAATTGTCAAAACGATAACGATTCTCTTGTAACAACTAATGTACCAACGTCATGGCCGAGTAGACATTTCGCGAAAAATATTAAAAACGGTGTCCTAATTCGTCGTAAATTTCGTTTTTTAAGTTTAATATCACCCGACGTTTTTACGTTCAATTTCACGGGAAAATGTATTTAGAGAACTCGGTTGTTTTTAATAATATCGTTCACGCGAATTATTTAATTTACATACGATATATGTAAATGTAATAAGTCGATGTACAGAATAAATATTACGTCGTCGTACGACGAAATAAAAAAGAACAATAAGAAACTATTCAATTCTATCCGGTAAATATTTTACGTTTGCCTTTTATCATTGTAGTAAATTCGCCCGAGGTTATTGACATTTTTACGAACAATTCGAACCCTTTAATTATACGCGATTTGTTCGAATTCGATGATAAATTAGTAGCTAAATTAACGACGCTTCGTATATTGGGGGGAAAAAAATTCGAACGCGATATTATATGTTCGTTGTCGTCGTCGTCGTACCTCGGAAGAAAAATTACGAACCACACGTTAATGGCGTTCCGTTTTAAAACGTTTCTGTGAGCACGTCAATTCGTTTAAGAGATGGCGCCACCGTGGCTCGTTGAATGTTTAGCGAACGAAAAAACCGGGACAATAACAATTTTTCGTCCATGACCGACGTCTTCAAAAATGGCTCGTTTTCTAATCGGAACGTCCCGAAATTACGAACGTTAAAAACGTTTCGGTCAAACGACGAAAAACATAAATCATATATATCGCTCGTTTATATTTGTCTTAATTTCGTATATATATATACACGTACGTTGTATTACGCGAATATTTTAAGCAATCGATACGCTTAATAAACTGTAGCGCTTCCTACGGATCGTTGATTCGACGGTGAAAAAATTCCAAACGAAATTTCGTAACCAAAACGAGTTCCATTATGTCGGTCTGTGCGGAACCCGTTCGCCGGTACCCGAAATCCAGCAGGCACATCGTGGCGTAATCGGTTCGCAGGTAGGTAAGGGTATAATATTTCAAAGGTCGGCGGTCGTGCGATCGGCGACGGTGTGCGCCGAGTGGACGACTGCTCGACACGGACGGGTGGTCGCGGTGTAGCTTAATTAATGGGGCGCGCAAAGGCCTCTCGCCCCGTTCTTTTCGGTCGGCCCGGCCGACAAACGAGAATACGGTCGCAATTAGTTAACCGGTGGGACGCGCACTGGTGATGGGTGGGGGAGACGACGGTCCGGCGGTAGAGACGAGAAAACAACGCGGAGAGTACTCGAATCGTATACGACGTGGTCGTCATTCTACGCGTTTCCGACGCGTTTCATTAACGGCCTATGCGGCGGCGGCGGTTTTACGGGTTTAGAAACGTGAAACTAATAAGCCCGTACGCGCGTATCTCTACGCCGCCACCTGGCTGCGAGCCGCCGATCGCGCGTTTACGGTGAAGGGGACACGAACTCTCGGATTTCCGGGGAGCTAAAGGATTTTCGCGCACACGCGCTTCCGCGTGTCTACGGTACGCGCGTAGCGGACACTTTTATGTATATTACTCTTTCGACGCGCGCGTGACGGTTTCTGGACGATAATTACGTGCCACGTAATCGTTATATCGAATTCTACGCGGATCTCGTTCCGACCCGCCGAATGGTACCACGGTTACCATCGTGTAACCACACCATGGTACGCTCCGATTCACGCGGGTATGTTACCGTACGACGAACGTTTCGCGCGTACCTTTCGGACGAAATGCCGTAGTGAATCGTATTGTTACCGATTCGGGGCGAAACGTCAAAAAAAAAACAAACCGACGATTTTTCAAGCCCAAGAGCGCGCGTCGTCTTTACGCGTAATATTCCGCGCACGTGTTTATTTACCACGTTCCTGGTACGCCACTCTATTCGGGCGAATCGTGGTACAAGAATAAATTTATTGTCGGTGCTCGTTAGTCGTTTGGTTTAGCGAAATTGCACGTGTTCCTCTCTCTCCCTCTCCCTCTCTCTCTCTCTCTCTCTCTCTCTTTCTGTCACTGTGTGAGCGTGTGTCTCGCTTCATTGCGACAAATGTCCGGACGCACTAGAGAACTGTGAACAAACGAGCCGGTGTCAAAAACCGGGTACGACGATTATTAATTATGGAGGAGGAGTCGTCGTTAAAATATAGGAACTAAAAATAAAAACGTTGATCCCGTCGTCGGTGTACGTGCGGCACGAACGTAACGAATATCGGTACGATATTAATAACGCGGACAAAATAATAATCGGCGAGATAATGCGTTCGATTTTCGGGTACACGAGTATGTGTCACGTGTCCGTTTGTATCGGTAAATATTTATCGTCATTTCGATAACCGCCGTTTGGTTAGCGATTAAAATGCGAGTCGATCGTTTAAACCGCTCTATATACGATTTCGATAAATCGTATGACAAAAGAAAAAGCCGTCGCTAATCTCGCGTTCGTTCGAACAGCTTGTCGGGTGTGTATATCGCTTCGAAAACACGAGGCGAGTAAACGTCGAATACGCGATGTGCACAATCGAATTCGTCCGGTCGCGCCCGCCGTTTTATTCATCGTCGACGCGATACAATTTGGCGCAATCGGTCCGCTAGATCGTCGTCGCGTTCAGTAGTCACGTTTACACGGGCAACATTATTCCCGCGTCGCCTTACTCGCTGTTAAAAAGCCATCGCCGCGTGAAATACCGCAGTAACCGAGTTTGTGCATTGTGTTCGGTCTCTCCGTCGTTTTTACGCGACGGTTGCTCATGACTGCTCTCAACGACAGGACCACGGCGGGACACCGGTTTTACACCCATTGTTGTGTCGCGGCGTCCCCTGCTTGTTTAACCGTCTGGTATCATCTTCGGTCGGACGGCCAAAGGTGTGGCCACCGTTTGTGTACGTGTGTGTGTGTGTGTGTGTGTGTGTGTGTGTGTGTGTCTGGAAAGACCGTAAACCACGAATATTGTCAGAGGGATACAAATATATAATGTTTTGTTCAACTCCTATCTGGCGATAACAATGGGAATTCATAAGACGCGATATAGCCGCCTACAAACTAATCCGGTTACGAACGAGTGGATTAACAACCCACGTTTACAATGTTTTATTATTATCGTGATTATATAATATATAAATTATGATATATATATATATATATATTTTAAATCGGAAAGTTAAACGCGCAAAATGTATGGGAAATTACGTTGGAGATGATAACAAAAAATGAAGACAAACGTTTATTGGGTACTTTATAAACGAAACGAAAACGTAATGACCCGAAGAAATAACGATTTTATAAATATATTTTTATGCCGGCGAAAACGACAAAGGTACTACAACGATTAGGATACGCGTTTTTTTTGTTTATATTTTAAATCGTATTTTTAATTAATATTGTTCGTTGCGTAGAGTACCTACTGTTAATAATTATCAAGTGTTCGAACGAAAATCGGGCTATATTTGTAGGATATTTAAATTTAAAAAAAAGTTAACGAATTTTAATAACGTTTATTTCAACGTTCGACACGATATTTTACGAGTTACGAATGTTTTTCAAATGTTTCACGCTATAATACCTAAAAGCGGATTTTTTTTATCTATTTTTAGATATATAAAACGAATTTACTGTAGATTGGAACATAAATATATTTTCAAATTTTTGTACTATACCGTACTACTGTACGCTCTGTAATTTATAATAATTTCGAGAATATAGTTTTATCGTGTACGTTATTAAAATACGCTTAATTTAAAGAAACGGAATTTCCTCAAATTTTCATCGTGGTTTTTTCGAAAATAATTTAAATACAAAATATACGGCGATATATATATGGTAGTTCGTGTTCGGATTTAAAAAAACGGAAATAAGAATTTGTAACTATTATTCGTTCACACTATTATTCAATACATATTTCTCGTTCGACAATGTAAATAGAAATTTTTTTTTTATTTCTCGTTTTTCATACAAATACGTATTTCGCAAACCACGTTTCCGCCGTCGTTTTCGCTGGAACAGAGTTTAGATTTTTTTATTTATAAATCTCTACGAGTAAACACTTGTCCGCCAAAAGCGTTTTTAAAACGCGAATATTGAGTATAATATCCTACGTCAAAGTCCGTATTATTTCATAAAGATAACCCGTAAGCGCGCAATAACGGACTTCTATAATGTAATAAATACTCGACGAGCGTAACTTTCTAATAGTCGGATGTAATATAATACGTCTATAAATATATCTATTACGTGCGTACATAAACTCCCGTCGTGAATTAACGAACGATCCGTTCTATTCGCGTATATAAATACCTATTATACAATATTATTATAGTGGCTCGCGCTCGCGTGCGTGCGCGCGCGCGTGTGTGTGTGTGTGTGTGTGTGCGTGTGTGTGTGTGTGTGTGTGTGTGTGTGCGTGTGTGTGTGTGTGTGTGTGTGTGCGCGCGTGTGCGTGTATTTGTACTACGAGCACCGGAGAAACGGCGACGTGTTGACTCAACGGGAGCCGGTAAGCCGTAAACCGAAGCGCTTACGCGTGCCAACGTTCTGAGCGAATGACTGGGATTTATTTGTGAACGGCACATTTGCCGTTGGCCAACAGAAAAACGTCGCCGAAGTAAAAGCGGTAAAGGAACGGAACTAAAATAACGGCCGAACAACGAACGCTTTGCTTTCTGTCGTCGTCCCGGTCGTTTGTTATTATCTAGTTTCTGTCGGCCCGACGGACCGCGTGACACTCGTGTGGCGAGTACGTGTAAGGGTGTGATGGGGTGTGGGCGGGTGTGTGTGCGCGGGCCGTAGTATGGAAAACGAAAACAAAAACAAAAAAAAAATTAGCGGCCTAACGACGGGTGAACCGGGACGTAATGTATGTGCGCGGCGAGTGTGGATACGCCCCCCGAAGTAAATTGGAAACAGAAAGAGTCCGGGAGAGGTTGATTAAATTGTTTACTGGCGTTTTTTGTTTCTTGACAAATTGCCGCCGCCAACAGTTTTACGGCTTTAACGAACTTCGTCGTCTTAATTAGATGTGCACGAGACGCAGAGAGCGACACGCGTATGTGTGTGTGTGTGTGTGAGAGATCCGTACAAAGAACCCGTACGACGATATTATATACGTCCACGTATTGGAGCGGTGACACGAATCGCGCGTAATTATCGGATGTATATCGATTCGGTCGCAATACACACCCGTTCGCGAAAACACCGCGTCGACTCCGACGTCCGACGAATAAGTAACCTTAATGTTTCTGTCGGTTCCGCGGCGATAGGACTTTGCCGACGATGTTCGAATATTATTTACAATCGGACGCGTGGCGTCGATTTAGATCGCGTTCGCCGGATAAATAATCGTTTCGTAACCGAAGTTCGGCGTGTTTTCGAACGACCGGGAAACGATTCGATATTACCGTACGAGCGCTTTAAGCTCGATGGGACTACGGGAAATGTTCGGACGCTTTTAAACGGCCGTGCATAAGTACGACGTACGCCGATGAATACGGATCGACATTGATCGAAATTGGAGAGACGAAGATAAATTTTAAATAGAAGCGTTTAAGCCAACTCGTTAATTGTTTAAAAAGTCACCGATATCGACTGTATTTGTACGGAGTACAACGAAAAAGGGTAATTTTAACTACGAAACATTCGTAATATCGTCTAAGTTTGCGCGTTATTCTCGCCGTCGTCCAGTTCACGGTCAATGTCACGAGTTTCGATAACGCGTAATAGGTCGTTCAAAGCGTAATTGTACAATCATCAGTACGGTTTGTATTCTAACGAAAATGATTTTTATTATTATTGTGATTGATGAAAGATAAATATTATTATCGACGGCTTGATGGGCTAGCCGTCACGAAAGTATTTGACGTTGTTGATCGATGGATAGACGACGATTACAATGGCGCGCGACGTCAAAATATTATCTTAAGGGCCCCGGTTGTTTCGATTTTAGCCACACGTTGCCACTGTTCTCACACACAAAATACGTTTTAGATTAATTGTGCCATACTCGATTGCCGTAAACATAAAAGAATAGGGGTTAAGAACCCCTAATATCTTAACGAATCATAAACGAATTGAGTAGAAATTATTTCACGGAACCTTAACAGTATTTCGTTGAACTTTTTTTTTCGTAATTTATTTCCGCTTGATTTTTATAACGATGTAACGCTGTACCTTAAATATATATATATATATCCGAATATAATACGGAAAACTTTCAAAAAAATATATATAATAATAGCCGTATCCCGGTATCGAAAATCATTTCGTAACGAAAATAAATATCGGGACGATAATGATTATTAATATGTATTAAGGGAGATAATTAGATATTTCGAAAATACGAATAGAAATAATAATAATAATCGTAATTGTAGAACGTGCGAAGGATATCTCTGCGTATCGGTAGATAATTTACATTTTTAGTCAATTTCTACGGTTAATCGTTTGTAATCGAGTGCTTTTCGTTAATTACTAAAAGTACCCAAATACGTAAAATAAAACAATAACTTTATTCGAAATGTTCGAATCGAGATATGCTTAGTAACATTTAAATATTGTAAACACCGAACGTGACGCAAACGCTTTGAAAAAATTCCGAATATATTTAAAAACAAAAAAGCGTAAGGACAACATGTATCTCCCGGTACATTAATTGATAATAAGCAAAAAACCCGGTCGGAATATTTTTATACGTATAATAAAGTACATAAAACAATTTTACGTTAGTGAACGTACGCCTAAATATTTTGTTGTGTTATCGAAGAAAAATGTCCCGAAAGTGACGAGGAAAAAAATTCCATCGGGATGATTGCCGCGCTCGCTAATCCTCGAAAAACTAGTCTGTTCGACCCATTTCTAAGCACGGCTTTGCGTACGCGATTTCAATACGGAGACAACGCTCGCCGACTTTCGTTTTCAAACGTGCATTTTACGACGAGTTAAAAAACGAAAAAAGAGGCATTATTTTAATTTTCGAAACGAACGGTCGCGTATATAAAGAAAGTTACATACACCGCGTATGTAATATTCACGGGACACATAATTCCCGGTCGAGCAACTCGCACGTTCTATACGAATGTGTGTGTGTGTGTGTACGAAGTACGAGTGAGCTCACTCGCGCGCGCGCGCGCGTTCCAAATCAGCGTGCAACCGTCACGGGACCGGTCGTTCGCAACCAATGACCCGGCACGGTCGTTTATCTTATTCACCCGAGACGGACACCTTACACGGCCGTCCTTGCGCGAATTTTGCATAAAATTCATTCCCGTTTCATCCTACACCGATGCCGCCCCCTAAGTCCTTCATGGCGTCGTACACAATATATATATATATAATAGTACACTCGGGCATCGTTTTACTAGAAACGTGCGCGCATGTCGTACACTATACGTGCACGTATTTTCCTTTCTTCCCGAATTCCTGCGCGCCGACCTACGACGACAACAGGGGGACGCCACTTCGACTGCAGGCAGCTGTATTAGTAGCTACGATATCGTGGTCGTTTTTTCGCTTCGTTTTATAATACACGTATAAATATAACACCGTCTTTGTTGTGTATTTTGTTTTTTCTTCGTTTTTTTTTCGTCGGGCGTGCCTATTAGACGATTTCGAAGACCCAACACGAATCTCGTATTCGCGGCATTTCGTTCAGTATTATGTACGCACGTTTGTCGATTTGCCAAAAAAACCGACCGTTAGGTATATATCGCGCAACATAATCCGTCGGCAACGATCGCCGTATTTGTCGTTATTAAACGCGACGTATACGGCTAATGGCCGTGTTGAACGGAACGAAAGCAAAATATTTTCGCGTTCGGTTGCGACCAACGCGAACGGAACTTATCAAAACGAATTCAACAATTCGTCGAAAATATACGAACGAGGAGCGGGTAATTAAATCAACGATATTAACGGTAACCATAAACAGTTGTAACGCTCGATATAAAATTATTTACCCGAATATGATGTATATTAATAATTTTAACGTTGCGTCCGGAAACCACCCGATTAAATATACTTCGAATTTTCTATATTTTCTCGAGGTTTTAATAAGATATGAACGGGGCTTTTTCGCGTATGATTTATTAATTTAACGGATCGATATCGTTTTCGAAGCAAGTAACTTTCTGTTTCGGTCGAAAAAAACATCGCGTATTACAAATAAAAGTACGTTGTAAATAAATAACGCGCGATACGTACATAGCGAATGATTTCGAGATATGAATTTGAAAGAATAATATCGAATAAAAAACTGGGAAAACTTTAAGGTTTTCAAAAGATAATGTCTTTCGAACGCCGTGAAATTCAATATTGTCTAATGTAATATAGAAGTCTGACATTAAAACGAAAAAACTTCGCGGTAGTATAAGTTCGAGATTCTTTTGTGCAACTATTCTTCGAACAAATTGCGGCGAACCGTTCGATTTATTCTCTTCTAGATTAGATACCGGTCGGGGGGAAATGATATAAATTACGCGTATAAAATATTGTAAATGTAAAAATGCGAAATTGGTGAATTCTATACTGTTTTTTAGGAGGGCCGACAAGAGGGCGACAAAAGAAAGGGAGACGGGAAAATAACCGTAAAAAGAACAATAAATACATAAATGTACAATCGGGTTATGGTTTTGGACGTTATTAGAAATAAAAAGACCGTACGAGTCTGGCATAAAAAAGTGGGCGTATCGCTAGGGGTGACGTTTCGATATTCATTTTTATTTCGAACGTGTTTCAGTCATTTAATACGCAAAAAAATGTTATTAATTTTAAAATTGGATTGTCAAAGTGAATTAAATTCGAATATGGCGATAAAAAAAAGGTAAAAAATTATACCGAGTTTAACGATATTACGATTCGTTTAATATTATCCACTATTTAAAATAATTATATATATTCATTTTCACGTTTTTGTTCCCCGTTTATTCGAATCGAAATGTGTATTACTTATACTTATTAATCATTTGAAAATAATCGACGTTTTGACAGTATCGGATTTTTCCAATAACGCTTTTTTCTATAACTTTTGAATTATGTATTTGATATAATAAGCGATGGGTACGTTGTTATTACTAAATAATAAAATACGAGGTTATCGTAATAATTTATATTAAATGAACACGGTAATTTTCGTCGATTACGTGTACAACTTTAGCGCGTACTTTCGATTTTGATTTTTAAATTAAAACGAAAAACTGACTTTCGGATTTTACGTCTTGTTTGGGTACTAATATGATTTCGATAAATTTGAAATTAAACGCGATGTTTTAATTTTAATAAATGTTACGAACACGGGGCGGTAGTTTCATTTAAAATCAGTATTCGTATAGGTATGATTTAAAAATCTAACAAAAAAAAATTCAATATTGCCAATAGTTGAGTATAACGGAATAGATATATCTGAATCAGTCGATAGGTATGTGCTTTTTGTTAATTTGTACGTATGTATGAAAACGTGTAATTGAGCGGAAAATGTATTTAAATAAATATAACGAAAAATCGAATTTTATATATAAAGAAAACGACTAAGGGTGGTTTTTTTTAGCACGGTTTAGCTACGGTTAATGAATAGACGAACACTATTCTCCGGGTTCGTGTATCGACCGGTCATAACGCTACGGAAAATGAACGAGACGACAGATCGATTTAATTCCCGCGTACGAATTCCGGCGTAATTTATCGCGGAATTTCGGACCGTAACAAAAACCGTAAGTGAAAACATCGCCCCATCCGGGAATGTATAATCTTTGGTGGCGGAACGTTTTAACAAGAAACCGAAACGATATATACGAGTTAACGGTGTATTATTTACCAACAGTCGCGGGTTTAGACGACAGATTATTATGTTTGACGTGACGATTAAGTCGGTAATATTATTTATTTACGAATTCTTTCTCAGCCACGGTGTTGTGCCCGACAGCGTTGTTTCGAATTATCAACGTAGTGCCATATGGTTCATCCCGGTTCGTTGTGAAATAGACCGTATCGTCGTGCCACCGCATTAAAATGTGTCGAAAAACACGACCACGATGATATTAACTTCGGTCCCGTAAGTAGACTAATTGTCTGGGGAGTTGGGAACCGACGACCAGGTGTGCCGAAGACGTTGAGACTGTTACCCGTATACGGATCGGACGCCAGAACATTACAAATTTAACGGTCTTGGATTTGTTTTACGCGTCGGCGGAACTCGAGGCTAATAAATGTATTAGGTCGAAAATACGCTAGTTGCAATGACGTCCCGTGGTGGTGGTGGTGGGGGGGGATGGTTAAAAGAGAATAATAAACGTCCAAAAAAATTTTTTTTTTTATTCCGAGCGAAACGAAAAGTACGTTAAAACGACGTGTCTCTTATTTTTGTGTCTACGTCAGTTACAATGGACGGGCCTAAACTATAGCCGCCCACGTTTATTAAATTTTTTTTTTTTAAAATAAAAAAAGAAGCTAGTTTTTGATATTCCAGTATTTTTCGTAAACATTTTAAATCAAACAAAATCGTCGGTACCGTCCAACTAAGGACATCGAATGCGGGTGGTGGTGTTATATTTTGTAATTTAGAAAAAAATTAATCGAAACGTCCGTCAATCATACGGTTTATACGGACAAAATAAATAATAAAATACTTAGATCGGTTTTCAATTACGTTTACTATAGAATTTCGGCGTTTCAAAATATTCTCCGATTTCGGTATTCGTGGTTCGATGTAATAATATATTATTTCGTTGTATTACGACGGAATGCCCGTTTAAAAGGTTTGTATTTGCGACAGAAATCGTAACGAAAATAATACGTAAATTATTGCGGTATACCCGAGCGTCGTTTGCGGATTTCGAACATTCAAATTAATTACAAATTACGCGCAATTCGATTAACCGTCGGCAATTTCGATTATGTTTGTTAGGTACGATTGTATGGAATAGAGCGCGCCCGTTCTAGTAAATTTTCAACGTTTGTATATTTTATGGCGCGTCTATTCCATGCTTGTTATCATCATACGAGTCGCGCGTTGGGTTTTTTTCGCTTACACTATTAATTCGTTTCAGTTCGCGCGTGTTTTCCGTTTTTTTTTTTGTTATTGTTTCGTATTTCGCTTTTTTTTTGTTTTAATTTGTTCTTTTAACGCGCATTATATTATTATAGTCGTCTTTCTTCACTAACGAGTGTCTTGGTTTTTTTCGCGGTTAACGGACGTGTTGATAAGGTCGCCACCGTGTGAGAGATCTAGTTTGTTTTAGTGACTTATATTACGCGCGGAATTGTCGGTCAGGAGTTTTATAATTACAATCGAGTCGGGCAATACGTAACGGGCACCTCCCGCTAACCGTAACGGACGGGAAGTTCGTACAATGTTGGAAACGACGTCTAGGATTTTTCGACCGAAGAAATTGCAGAAGACATCACTGACCATAAGATACCTTTATAAGTCAACAGCGAATAAATTCCCGTTGGGCTGATCGTGTACGCCGACGTAATTAATTAATTGGTCGTATTCGCGTAATAAACCGTGGTCGTTTACGTGTATGTATATATATATTAGTGAATTTGTGAATCGATACAGGCCGGTCGTATTTCGTTGACGTTAAAACCGGATTTACGATACCGGGCCGAATAATAATAATACGCGACGCCTTTGTGCCAACGTATTCGGTGGCGTGTTAATTCGTTATCGACGATATAAAGCGGACATAAATCGCTGCCGCCGCGTGGACGTTTTCGAAGTATTCGCCCGACCCGACCGAATTCGACGAGCACGCCGACGAGCGGGGGACGGTCGCCATACAATAATAAATGGCGCGGCGGTCGGCCAAGGGACGCGGGGGTTTCCGCCGGGTCGTTTCGGCTCGTATTATTATACGGTCGCGCGTGTATATATATATATATTTATTAGTAACGATCGCTTAATAGTAACCACTGTCCATCGGTTGACCAGCAACAGCAATTAGTGACGCAGACGCGTGTACGCGCATACACACTAAAATATACGCCAGACGGGGGAATATTGGAAATAGTGGGCGAATCAAAAACGACCAGTGTTTTCGAGTTTGACGGGCTTCTGGACCGCAAGTGACGTCTGTGTCCAATTATTATATGGTTACGTATCGCAGCGCTTCGTCGTATTGTGACATTATTATATCCGGGCGTAATTAGCTAATTGTTCGTGTCGCGGACCGTCGCGCACCCATTCGTCGCGCCGACAACGAACTCGGTTGACCGTGCACCCGTATCGCCATATGCTATATATATATATATATGTACACCGATAGCAATATAGTAGTAATACTTTTAAAATTACAATCAATATATATACACACACACGCATTATGTGGTAATACTTAGGAAATGGATTATAGGCGTTTGTTAGCCACTATAAAAACCGTTCCGGAAACTAGCCGTATATAATGATGGGAATTACGGACGAAAAATATTATTACTCTACTTGCAAAATGGTTAGGCTGGAAAATGTACAATTGTAAAATGCCACTAAATTAGTTTACGTAGCGCGTTATATCCGTGTTCGTAACGTATATAATTATTTCGGATTACGCGCGCGCGCACACACTCGTACACATTCGTTCGAGTTAAAAGTTGCGGTACAACAATCGCGGAAAAATACCGTCTTTACAATTCGTTCTACGGGTTTGTAAACGCGTTTTGTTACGCATAGCGGCATTAATTTTTTGCGTCCTTTTTTCCCCGCTCGAACGTTTTTAGCGTTTCGACGAAACCGGGTAGCAATTAAAATGTCGAAATCGTTAGCGATCCTTTGTCACAGCCAATAATAATTGACGTACAGTGTGCGAAGCGAAACGCACCAAAGTTCAATTACGGTTTTTGTACAAAATCCAATATTATTCGACCGTAATAACGAATCGTAATATTATTTATAATTCGGTGGCGAAATGAAAAAACCTAGCCGCGAAACGCGTAGGTAATTTTCGAGTCGCGTGATTGGTCAAGTTATTTTGAAACGAATTCCGTTAAATAATACGATGCTCGCCTCGATTTTGGCCCGACTGCGGGACTTATTTGCTCAGGTTAAATAAAACCTATTATAATATCGCAATATTGATAAATATTTTCATTAGCTTAGAAAACCTTTCGATAACGTATTAGAAAAATACTCCTAATTACGACACAATATAGTATATCGAATTTTCGGTGTAGCGAAAGTACTCGAAAAATGACCGTTGTCTGGAACTTTGCTGGTATTTCCGTGGACGTTGATGGGCGAGCAAAAATGGAACCGTATAAAATACGATCACTATATTCACGTTGCGAGAAACACCGTAGGATAAAATTCGTAACAATACACCGAACTACTAATGGCCGGCTTTACAACCGTATTAAACTATGCGACGGTAATTTAAAACATACGTATATATGTAAACGAACGTTTAAGTTGTATTCGTAACCCGATGATGAAGTTTGGATTTAGACAAAAGTTTAGTATTAATGTATTACGTTGTCGAAAGCATCCATCGGGCGGCGTATAATTAAATTCCGAGTTCTTTAAATTCTTAGTACTCGCGGTAGTGCCGTACTGTACGCCTCCGGACCTAGTCATCGTCGTTTTTCATTCAGAAGACGGAATTCGATTTTATTTTCCTTTTTTTTGTTCCCGTTTAAATATTTATAATTTTTTTTTGTATACATATCGTGTACGCGTGTGTATTACACACACACACACAAAATGCGTTTATATGATTTCACGTCGCGCGGCGAAACCGATAACAAAGTCGTAAAGAAACCGCCGCAATGTTGCGGTTCAATGTGTGTCGCGCTATCTATCGCGCGCGCGTAAACGGCGTAACCCGCTCCCGGAGAGACGCGGTGGTATACGTTATCTAACGAATTGGCTCGAAGAAAATGTAAAAAAAGGCAAAAAAAATCTGCGGCCGGATGTCGAGACAAAGCCGGTATCGAGCGGCAAAAAATCCAACGCCTTTTGCGCGGTTATCTCGTAAGGCGCGAAAGAAAAATAACTTAAGCTAACCGAAAAATAATACTACTCCGGGACGTAAATAACGAAATCCCCTAGCCGGAGTTTTTTTCTTCATATAACGACTTTCTTTCCCCTCGCTTGTGTGTGCGTGTGTATATATATATATATATATATATTCTATTTTTTTTCTCGCTCGTTTATTTATTTATTTTTTATTTACAGCTCCGGAACGTGGTATTCGTATCCGCAGATAAAACCCCAAAGAACAAAAAGCTAGCGGTTATTAGAGCGAAATTTGCGCGCGCCAGAGTAAATATTATGGAAAACTATTACTTCCTCACGGCGTTTTATTTTGCCCTCTCCCTATATTACGCGAACGGGCGCGCGTCTCGTGTATAAATTTATAGTCATCATTGCATACGGAAAAACGTCCTGCGCCGGATATTAAAACTCGTATATTATTATTACCAGGCTAGACTGCTGGTGTCAGCAGCAAGCGTACGGTTTTTTTGTTTCGTTTTTGAGTTTCTCGAATTCGCGTCGTGTTCGTGAATTTCTTATACATTTTTATACTCGCGTAAAAGTAACGAAAACAAAAATCAATCGGCGGGGGTATTTAACGTACACAGGGTGGCCCATGGTGGACCGACGAACGAAATAAATTCCGTTCATCGGAACCTATTTAAAGTAATTTCTAGAATAAACGTGTGAATTGTGTTTACGGGCGAGAATCAAAAGCGTTTGAGTTTTATTTGAAACGCGTTTTGATTAAACAAACCGAAATCCAAGCGAAACGCGCAATAATTGCGACGCGGGTTCCGGTAATTGTTATTTTTAAAAAATATTAAAAATATCTATCGGAACGAACGTAATGGCGGTCGTCAGATACATAAGCCGTTGCACGTGTTGTC
The DNA here is from genome assembly GCA_025469175.1 of Geopemphigus sp. TES_GeoC_2020. Classification (NCBI taxonomy): domain Eukaryota; kingdom Metazoa; phylum Arthropoda; class Insecta; order Hemiptera; family Aphididae; genus Geopemphigus; species Geopemphigus sp. TES_GeoC_2020. The sequence continues at coordinate 12,973 of JAIPRN010000478.1, read as the reverse complement.
CAACGCGCGTGCGATCGCGTTGTCGGCTGAAAACTAAATTGAAATGTGTACGTGTTTTCCAAGGAGCTCGTACAAATGGACACACATTCAATATCGTTAGAAAATCGACGGGAAAACGGAAAACTTTACGAGCGAAAACCCGTATTCCGATTTGTTCGTCGAACGATTATTGTAAATGTGAACATTTAGTTTTCCATCCGGCCGAAGGGAAAAAACGTATCGATAGTACACCACCACCATGTCGGTACATTTCGCGAACGTCGGTATATACAAACCATACGAGGCCGCGAGAAACGGTCCGTAACGACAACGGCAATCGGTAGTGGGGTTTCTTACGACGACCGATAATAATTCCAACGTCCCGATGATTTATAGCGAACGTCGATCTATACATAATGTAATATCGTGGCGAGGTGCGTAAAATAAATTACCGTCGGGTCGGGTAAATTACCGAAGGACGGTCGCTGGCGATTCTATTTCAATTTAAAAATGGGTACGATGGACGCGCGGCTCGGCTACGTGGCCGGCACGACCTGGTTACGTGTACGCCGCGGACGGAGGTCGGGTTAAATGGTGTTTCGTGCAGGGGTGTCAACGGATAGACCGGCCTTATAATATTTTGAACGACGGACGTCGAACAGACGGACAGTAAACTACGGTCATTTTTCACGAATCCCGGCGTCGACGATCACGCGGCTTCTATGATTTCAGTTCGTTGAGACACGTCGTCCGCGCACTGTAAAGCCGAGCTAGAAACGAATGGGGACTGGTATCGTCAATGTGGAAATTATAAACGATAGACGACACGGCCGCTAATAACGTTCGTGTATTTTCGTAACGAAACATTCGGGAATTTAGCGGGAAACGATTTTACCGTTTGCTGCGTTTCAAGCGTTCGAGTTAGGTTACCCATTCGGCGATGTCCGCTGTATTTAGATATTTCGTTAGACGCGAACGTAGTCGCGACAAGTCGACGATTATTTTTCACGTCTCGATTAATGATTTTTTAGGAAAAAATTACCGTTTTATTCGAACGTTTTCTCCGGTAAACACATTTTTGACTTCTAACTAGTTGACGACCATTTTTTGGTGGAAACCGTCCGATGATTCGTACACGAAAAAACGAAAAATTAATAAACGTATCGTCTGGCCGAGATCAAATACGCGAAGCGGTGTAAATGTATTGAAAAAACGCGTCTGGTGGTCCACAATTTGCTATTCAATATAAATATCTGTCGCGTGAAGTTTTAATAATTTTTCGCCTATTGTACATCGTGGTTCGAATTTAGTTATACGTATCGTCGGCAAATAAGAATATTTCGAATACATTTGATAGTCAACAGTAAGAGCGCTTTTTAAATTTTTTTCTTATATTCACGTGGTTTTCTTAGAAAAAAAATGTCTGTTGTATTTTTGTATCGAACGCGATTCGTTTTCAAGACGTCTTACAAAATTATTAGGTACGATACGTCGAGTTATTATCTATGGCGTTTCTCCGTAAACGAGTATTCATACAACGTAATTTCGCGTCTTTTCGTAACGTTATTAACTATTCGAAAACCGAACCGGACGTTAAACGGGTGTAACGGCCCCTACAATAATAATATAGACGTGGCCTTCGTATTATATATTATTTTCGCACGACTCCCGCGGGGAAATCATTTACGACCATTACCGGCGAAAAAGTTTTCATTAGCTAAAAACGAAGCGCACGGTATACGCATAAATAACAATGAAAATAGTAATACGTCTACTACGATAATAACGACAACAGCAATAATAATATATAAATAAGCGTGGGGTTTTTTTTTTATTTTTAAAATTTATGAATTATCGCGATATACCGCGACGACCCTTCGACGGGGGAAGAAACAAGGAGAGAGGGACGTAGAAAACGAGTCCGTTATCGTATATATCTATATACATATTATACGCGCGTAGTTCACCGCGAAAATCCATTTAGAATTTTCGCACCCCATTGACCTCGCCACGTACCGGCACGCAGCGACAACATCATTTGGATATTTTGACATATTACTTACAGGGGCGCGAAAAAAATATACAGCGTTACGATATATATATATATATATATATCATATTTTATTTCCGCGTCGCGAGTTAGCCTTAAAATTTCACTCTCCGCTAATGTTATTTCTTTTTAGTACTTATGTAGGCCTCCTATACTCGTTACATATATGTATATATATATATATATACAATATTTTTTCTTTTTTAACGGACGACCAACCCCTATCCGTAAATGCGTTTGCCGTGTCGACGTTTCGTCCACCGCGCGCTTTCTTTAGTTTCGATGACGGCGTTATACGGCGTTAGATTTATTATACATATATATATTACGGCCGAGACAGGCTGGGCGTAATATTCTAGGCGGACACGATACGTTCGCCCGTAGCGCGATCGTCGACAAACGGGCACGAAAAACGAAAACAGAATTTACCGACGATAAATTACGCCCAAAATAAATACAATCGCGTCCGCGTCTTATTTTACGCGATTACCGTTGAAACCGACTAGGTGACATATTCTTATGCCCTCCGAAACGTCGTATCTTTACGTATTGTTATTTAAATTCATTTTTTTCGTTAATAAATAATTTTGGATTATGTAAATTCTGTACGGGACCCGTATAATAAACAATATTTGTCGGGCGTAATAGTATTGGACAACCGAGAGTGGTCGTTGTTCAATAATTGAACTCGGTACCCAGTGAAATATCAAAATCAAAGGAATTTCGTGGGCGGTTGATAAATATCTCATTTGGCCCGCAATAAACGACTTAACCGATAATATTATTTTACCCGCTATCCGATTAACGGGCGACAATGAAACGATTAATAACGCGTTAACGTTTTTAATCCATCGATTATTTTCTGTAAAATTATTATTGTTGTCGTTGACGTTTCTCGCGGAAAACGTCGTTTTATTAATAGAAATTGTATTAAATTTCATAAACGTCGAAAGCGCGTTCGATGTTTCATTCGAAAACATTTTAATAATACCGCGCGCCTTTGGAAACGGTGATGAAATAATTATCAACGAAGTCGCAGACGCAAACGTGTGCATTCTACTAAGATCGTAATTAAGTTCGAGTTATAAATTATTGCGCTACGGCTATAAATTAAAAGTTGTATAAGCGCCTAAAGAATTTACTCCGGTCGACCGAGTACCCCCAGACGAGTAATTAAAAACTATTTATAGAACTCGCGAAATATTTAGAATTACGTTCTTTAACTTTCGACGAATATTTTTGTTTTTTCATTATTATTAATACTTTAGAAAGCGTACAAAAAACCGCGAAATTCTGATTAATGTGGAATTCAATGGGAAAACAATTGTTTATCGTAAACACGGAAAAGACAGTTTGTCGATCGTCGTTCCTATTTGATCACAGGTTTTTGTTCATTTATTCCAGTTCATTTTTCGCCCAACCGTAACGAATCCGTATTTCTCTCAAATAACGTAATCAATCGTACAGGCGTAAACACAAAACGTCGTCGTCCGTCGATAATTAACTCGCGTCAGTCCCAATCAAAAAAGGGTTCTAGAAACGTGTTACGTTCACGAACAAACGCGGACACGGTCGTTTCCTTCGCGCCTAAATAGAACGATAATAACCGCGTTACGAAAATAAACTTCGGCCCGTCGTGTTTGTACACGGAAAAATGTCAACCGGACCGCGGTAAAGGCGGCACGACGTGCATTACCACACGTGCTCGCCGTCGACAATTTGTTTTTACTTTTAAATTTTTCCCGTTGTCCGTTCGCGCCGGCGGCTTCTGTTGCGCCGTCGCGTCCTTACGTCCCGTCGTCGGGAAAAAGTCAAAACGGTATTTCTGTAGGCGCGACGGCGGCGGTGTCGTCGACTGATTAATGATTACCGAGCGGCGCCCGCGACGGCCCGAGCCGATAAATCATCCGAGCGTTTCGTCCGCGCTCCGCTCGCCGTCGGAACCGGCGTTTGATCTTCCGTCAAAGTTTGTGACGGCGCGAGTGTCCGGCCGTCGCGCAGCGGGTCGACCGACGTGATTTTCGGAAACAATTACGGGCGCACGTGGTATAGTATAATAATAACGCATGCGGCGTAGAGTTGTTTTCGGCCGCGTACGAAAAACGCGTTCGCCAAATGAGTAAACCACCAAGTGACGTTGGGAAATCATACAGCGGGTGTATGGCTTATGATCAGTGTTTTACGAATCGAATCAAGTTTTCACTTAACCGGGGTCGGTTTCGTTCGAGCGAACCGTTAAATCGTATTCCAGGGGCTTTAGGTTTTCGTGTCTGGTCGAAATACAATATGGGATAGCCAACCGTGGACGCCGTCGGTTTTCGGCGCGAGCGAGTTACTCGGACGGAAATTCAAGTGTCGTACCGTTATTATACGAGAAAGGACTCCGAACGACGTTGGTGCGCTAGTTTTGAGCGTTCGCGACGCGATAGTGTTAAAACGCCCGTACAAAAGCGAAAAGTTGTCGAAAAATACGACGATAATTGTATTCCCCGTACGGAACGAATGAGTCGCCGACATATTGGCCGTAGTTAGGTTTTGGTTGTTTTGAATTCAACGCTTCGGGGGGGAACTAATAGGCATATCGCGGGATACGCGTCGAATTATGTACCGGACTAGATATAATACGATTCGCCACCGGGGCGTTACGCGTGCCGAGTTTACGTATAGCGCGAAAAAATGTTCGCGAACAAAACAGAAAAACTGAAGAAAATACGTCATTTCGAAAACGATACGTTCTTTGCCACGCTAAATAAAAAAAAAAAAAAACGGAACGTGTATATTAGGCTATTATATAGCGTATATTATTATTATTTACGCGCGACGCCGTCAGCGCGAAGGAATCCTGAACCGTACTCTTAATATGTAAATCTCGTATCGCGACCATCCGATCTCTACATCGGTCACATCAATCCTATATCTACTCGTTAGTGGTACGCGTTTGCATATCGTTTTTTACCTACACACACACACACGTATACCGATCGTGTCCGTCGGAATTTCGTATCCGAACAATTTAAACAACCTATCTGACGGGAATCGTGATCCGCGTCGCTGTCCAGAAGCTGATCTGACAACTAGACGTCCGTTCAATTGTCCTTTCACACCATCTAAGGTTTATTGTGCGATTTTCTTCTCCTTTGCGTATGCACGCGCGTATACGCCTGTATTACGTGTGTATCGTGAAACACTTACAAAATGAAAACTACGGTTCGTGAATGTACACACAAACGCGGGCGCGCGCATGTATAAATATATATATTACACTTAAATTGGATAGGATTGTGTTATAGCGACGCGCAAACGTTTGTTTTTGAAACGACGGCGAAGATTTTGCTCGATGACAATTTGACCGCGAAAAGTGCGTTTTCACAGTAACGCGTATCGTAAACCGACGGTTGAACGTCAAATTTTAAATATAATAAACACACAGAATTACAATCATTATTGGAGACAGGTCGTTACGGGTCGGCTCGATAAACGCATATAACGTAAAGATCGATAGAATTAGATACGAATTACGTATCAAGAGCAACAGTCATAAACAATAATACGTGATAACGAGCAATCTGTCCGGGGACGTGTATCAGGCTTTCGTAACAACTTGCTTTGTGCACACGCAGTTCGAAATTCTAAAAATGTTCGCGTTTTATAATCGTAAAGAAATATATAATAATTGTTTAAACGTTTAGTAAAGAAAACTATCGTTCTAATTATTATTATTATTAAAAAGGAAAACCCATAAACTTTTATTCGTTGGAAAACATTATTGCCGCTGCACTTGTCAAACTATCATTCCCGAGTTTTTAAATGACGCAAAATGGACTAGCGAGATGTTTTACCGAAGCGTCAATTAACATAATTAACCGTTACATTAGACGTTATTTGTTTCAATAAGATTACGAAGGAAACGTTCGGTTTACATTTTAACCGTTTTAACGATTTTAATAATACAATTATAACAAATTTGTTTTACAAAAAGTGTACATTATTTGAACTGATAGTTTTTTTTCATAAAACGGTGTCGAGCTCCAATTAGTATACGTGTGTATACGTAGATAGTTGGCGTATAAATTTTAATTTAAATTACACGCGGTCAGAAGTAATTTCGTAAATTTGGAATATTTATTTCGCAATCGAAATAGTAGTCATTTCATTATCGAGTTCTTATATTTTGAAATTACGTTTTACGGGGTTTGTATGTTTGGGTGAAGATGTGTCTAGTAGGTAGACAAAGTATAGATTATTTTCTTGATCGTACCTCGGCATTGTAAGATATTCGAATGTATGATCACGGACGACGCTAATAATCGTCGCCCTATTTTCTACGAAAACGAAATAAATTAAACGTAATATTTTCGCGACGAAACCAATAATTTATTTATCGAAGTATTACGTTTCGTGTTATTTTCAAAAGAGCTACATTGAATCGCTCGCGCCTTCAGTCATCCATATTTAGTTAGATGCGTACACCGTGTGCACTGGCCCATGAAATATCCCGTGAAAATTGTTTGTCCGTGACGCGATTTATTATCGGTTTTCGGACGAGTAGATTCGTTTTACAAAATACGTATTCCTTTCGGATTTCATTCGTTCGCTTTGAAAACAAAACGAAAACACCCCCTCCCCACCAAGGCCCGCCGTAATTTAATCAGAAAATGGTCTCGTCTCATGTCTAGGCATACGACTCCCGGAGAGCTTTTAAAATTTATTAAAAACAAAAGGCGCTTTTAACGGATACACGCCAATATACAGAAAGCCAAATGCACAGTAGTGGTATGGGACTGACGCGGTGGAATGTGTCTCGTGTGTTTGATGAATTGGGGTCTCCTTTTATATCGACATGGTAAAGTGCTTTTTTGGATACGTTTTGTTTTCCGCGTGGATTCTAAAACTGTCAAGATGTTTTTCCGTTTGCATTAAAGTTTACCCGGGTTCAATCTTCGGTGTCAAACTCTTTAGCCCTGTTTATTAGTATCGGGTTTACATAAAAATCACTCAAAATGGACTGTTGGGATGTGTTATCGATATAGTTTGTTCATAGAATTATCGGTTAAATTACGCGGTAATAATTTCAGTAACGAACATAAATGTTTATTTAAACCGTATTCAAGATAGTAACGACGATGAACGTATAAGTTTCATTCTACACTAATTAACGATCGAAACGGTTTACATTTTTTTTCAGACTGTCGTACGTTTCGATTGGTTTTAAGCGATAAATACGAGAACTAACTATAGTTGTCTAAAAAAATTACACAATGACGAGTGTTCGATAAATGAAATTATCCGTTATGATTATCGAAATACACAAAAAGCATGGACATTATCCATTAGATAATATCTTATATCGTCTAGTTTTTCGTTAATTGAATTATCGTTTATTTTGTTAATTGAGTTCAATTTTAATTAAACGATACTTCCAGTAAAATTTATCATACCGGGTATTTTTTAATAAAACTACTTAAATTGTTTTCCAATGTATACTTTAATGAATTACGCTCCAACGTAATTAATAAATAACACGTAAATTGTAAACTTGAACAAACGTAAAATACAAATTTAAATAACAGTATGTATTTCAAACATAATCCACACATTTTTTTAAATAATTTTTTTTTAACGAAAATTTACGTAAAATATGTATCAATACAAAATATATATACGTTCACAATCAACGAAATCTGCAGTCGTTATACTACTGCCAATAAACAATTTATTTCTCACGCCATATTAGTTAATACAATATTTTTTTTAACGAACGTGTTAATTTATTTACTTGATCCAAACGTGAAATGTAACGTCATGATTATTATACAAATTTAGACAAATGTAACGTCCCGCGTTAATTATATTATTTAAAGCAAAAAACTTTCCATTAACGTTTCATTTAATTTTACACGATAAACCGTGAGACATTATGGTCATCTATTAATTAAACGCAACTCGGACAACAGCGGTGTCATTTTTAAAAATTCGTTTAGCAGATCTTTGGCCCTTAACGAATATATTATGTTAGGATACTACTAAAGTGACAAAGAACTTCAATTGATGTATTGCACTTCCTATTCGAGGCAAGTTTGAAAGTGTATTCGGGCTCATTGTATTTGTATTTCGGTATCTTTTATCACCAATAATGACCCATAATGTATGCCGAAACTTTAAACGTGACCGTGAAATCCCGAAGGATATACGGCGATAATTATAATTTATATACATATATTATAACGGTCATGATGTTATATACAAATTTCAAAGCATTTTTTGTCAATTATAATTTTTCGTTTGACGTAGTGCACTACTTAAATTAAAATCTATAGAAAATCGCGGTTTGTAAATATTCGTATTGTTTTTATAAAACTTCATTAAGAATGGTCTCGAGCGAGACAAATTTTGTATTTACAAGTCACTTATTTTTACGAAACTTCTTTCGTGCGGAACGAAATCTTTTCCTTGACTAACGAATATGCCGGTTAGTTTATTTTATAAGACGGTAAAGTACTTTCATATTCTAAAATATATTATTACGGTGCGACGGTATTACCGAAAATGAATAGTGTGCGACACAATTACGTTGAATGGGTCAAAATATTCGTGTCTGACCCGAAAAAACGACGTAGTAGTTATACACGATTTTATTAATATTTGAGTCTGGTGATTAATAAAACTTTTGCTCGTTTGATCAACCCTCTAACATTGGACATCGTCGTCCGTTATACGCTACCACAGTCGCTCATTTATTTCGGGACGAGACATTTCTAAGAGTAAGCGACAGTGACGATGAAAAATGCCAAACACGTTGACAAAAATAAAGAATCTCGGACGCGCTTTCGGCACAAATGACCGCGTATTACATAATTCATAAAAATAAAATGCGCGTTCGGCTTTGTCCCGGGTAAACTACATTCGAGTTGATATTGTGTGTATACAATGTGTACGTGTACACATTTATATATATATATATATATATATATATATATACACGTTTTCCCCTAGTGACCTGAACGACCCAAACTGTGTGACGTTTTTATGAAAAATGACGTTCCGTCGAAAATATTAAAATCGTAGAAGGTAAAATTTCTTCGATACTTTCCACAGATATACGTTATTCATCGAGATTTTCTCTGTTTTTGAAGTCTGTATACAGGTAAATTATTGATGCTTTAAGGATTAAAAATATTGTAAAATTTATCGTCATAACACGGACGAACCCGCGTTCTTCACAATATAATTTATTGCGCCCATGTGCGTTATTCCGAATCTTGTATTTTATTTTCACAAACGATTTTTTATTAATCCATACGGATACCGGATATGTTATATTTAGACAATTTCTCACCCTTCCTCCGGTAAAAGCGCGTAAATTAAACGTAGTAACCGTTAATTATAATTATTATTGGAAATTAGTTAATACAGTTCAGAACAACTATGCAATAGCCCGATAAAATTTAATAAGAATATTATTAAATTACGAAAATACATAAATAAAACCAAATGTCATTAAAAAAATTTTATTAATTAAGATTATTAGTTTACAAAATGTGTATCAATAAAAATTAATCCTATTTGTATATCATAATTTTGTTATATATATATGAAGGGTTACGAAGAAAAACGATCATAGTAAAAAAAAAAGGAAAAATCAGATAATATATTATCGACATGTGAATCGAGTTATAGTAAAAAGATCACGGTTAATAATACAATACAGATTTAAATATTATCATGACGGGAAAAAAGATTGAATTTTTGAATTTTGAAACTTTAAAATTGCAATACTAAAAATTTTAGGAATATTACTATTATCGTTTTTTCCCGTAACCCTTCATATATATAGAAAATTTCTGAATATAAATAAGAAAAATAATTTTAATAAAAATGTGTTCAAGTGTTAAAGATGAGTTCACTAATCAATATTAATTTCCAAATATTTGGTAGTTTCAAAAGAAAGAATAGTTAATCTCTGTAATGTTTGGACAGAACCAATGTATACATTACAATCATTTTTATTACATTCTGTGTTCAAATGACTGCTCAAAGTTTTGTTAAACAGTTTTTCAATGTATTGTGTCGATTTGTCGGAAAAAAGTGTATAAATAAATCTAAAAAATTGTAAGTGTGTAAAGTATTGGAATAGTTTTGAAATGAGATTGAAATCCTACTGTTTATTTTATCTATGAAAATGAAAGTGTTTTTTTCAGTACCACCCTACGAGGATACGTTTCATATTTTAACATTATCATTCCTATAAACAGCTGTAATTTCTAGACTATATCCATTTCTCCCTTAAAACACTCTGACGAAAACTTTTTAAATTAATTTCCAAATTCTATAAAAATCTCCTCAATCACTATCATAAACGACATATTTCAGAACTGTGTACACAACATATTTCAAAATTCATTTTAATATATAACGGTAGATTGTATATTTTCCTTTTTGCTAGCTACGCATTTTATAACTCTCACATCTTAAATAGCCTCAAATTTGTTTCCAAAAAATTTAAATCGAATTAATTATACAACTAAATTAATATCTAATTCTCTTACAATTTAGAAATTCTGTTCCGGCGAGTGACGTATGCTTAATCATTTACGAGGATGAGCTAATAACTCATGATCCTTGTCCGATAGTTAATTTCAAATTTACGAACAAATTTTTCGATTGTTGAGCGTTTAATAATGTTGTTGGTTTAGTGTATGTGATCACGTGGTGATGTAAAGTTATTATTTTATATTCACGTAATCTTTAGTTGCGGCATAAAGTTAAATCTACCATAATTCACTTTGATGAAAAGTTTTCAAATTAATCTCTTAACTCTATAAAAACAACCTCAATCAAAAAAAAAAAAACGCTAATTCTATTTGTGATTATTTAATGCTTCAATCTGCAAGAAGCGAAGAAATGCAGTCAGTTCGATTCTAATCACTGATAATAGTCTTTCTGACTTAAAAACCTTTAACCTGTAATAATCAAGTAACATCTATGAAAATTAACAGGCATAATATAAAATATAAAATATTAATAGTTATTATCAATACATTAATATAATTAATGAAATTAATAAAAATTTTTGCAATAAGAAATGTTAAAGCTTTTTGAACAGCACATCTGGAGAAATCGTCATTATAAATTACGTAAATAATAAAATAAAAACTACACTATCCCGTTTTCGTACACACTAAGCCAACAACATAAGTCATTAAATGTTCAACAAACGAACATTTTATTCAAAATGAAAAAAAATTAAGAGTAAAGACGCATTACCTATCAGCCCAGCATCGTATTGTAGAATAGCGTCGTGATATAAATATTTTAATTACTTAATAATTGAATGTTTGTCTTCACACATTGCGTCATAAAATTATTACTTTTCACATTTCTAGCATGTTTTCTCTTACAAAGTGTATCGTTTCGCTGACCATTAAGGGTTAAAATAAACAATAAATGTATATATCAAAATACTGTACAAATATATATTTACATTAAAGTTAGTGGTTTGCGAAGCGATAAACTATGCGTACTGGAAAACATCCGAAAAGTAAAAGTGTTAAAACTACAATATGCGAAGATAAACCTTCAATTACCTTATTACAATTGTAATAGTAATAAAATAATATATCACGCACGGATATTCTACAATAAGATAAAACGATTAAGTATCACCAATATAGCCCGGCGGGTTATCCGGGTTGATCCTCATATTGCTAGTGCCCGACCATCATTGGAGGGTCGTCCATCCACGTCGGTTTCACAATCGAGGACGGCCAGATAAATGTGAGTAATAATTCTTATATATGTAATAAGAATCTACTCGGTTTATTCTGTCTTCAAGTCGAATATTTTGCCTGAATAATCAATTATAGTGTAATTCGGTTAATAATATTAATAATTTTTACATAATAATAAATATTTTAGTGCTCAATGAAAATTATAACGAAAAACCGTTACTTGTTTTGTGTATTCATTACGTCGACATTGGTGTATCGGTCTTCGACGCACGAAGACTCACTGCACGTGCTACAATTGCAGCATTGTTCCATGCTGGACACCGAGTGTGTAGACAACCTACTGTCGTACGAATTCAAGGAAGAATCCGATATTTCCGATTCGTAGTTCGAGTTTTTTCGTTCAATATTATAATTTTGCCTGCGTAATTCATTTTAAATGATTAAATTGTGTACAATTTATCTGCGTGTTATGGTGTCAGATTGACTTATAAAAATTGTCTGGAGTTAACGGTTTACGGGTTTGTTCGTAATTAACTTACGTTTCCGGAATATCTTCTTGATTGTAGTAATCTTGGGACCAAGGCTCTTCCTGTATATACGAATCTTCCTCGGTTATAGTGGTTTCCGTTAAATAATCTTGAGAATTCGACGAATACTCGTATGAATTATTGACACAATCCTTGTTCATAAACCTTGGTTCATCGTAAGGAATAAGTGTTTTCATACTGCAGTCAGAGTTTTCTCTGCGTAATTAATTTTATTCGATTAATAATTTGAACTTGTTTATTATTTTATACTTATATTTGACAAATATCGCAAATATTTTTTAAATATTTCTAAAAACAGTTAAACAGTTTGTTCGTATTTAACTTACGTTTCCGGAATATCTTCTTGATTGTAGTAATCTTGGGACCAAGGCTCTTTCTGTATATACGAATCTTCCTCGGTTATAGTGGTTTCCGTTAAATAATCTTGAGAATTCGATGAATACTCGTATGAATTATTGATACAATCCTTGTCCATAAACCTTTGTTCATCGTAAGGAATAGGTGTTTTCATACTGTAGTCAGAGTTTTGTCTGCGTAATTCATTTTATTCGATTAATAATTTGAACTTGTTTATTATTTTATACTTATATTTGACAAATATCGCAAATATTTTTTAAATATTTCTAAAAACAGTTAAACAGTTTGTTCGTATTTAACTTACGTTTCCG
>JAIPRN010000477.1:0-82930 GCA_025469175.1 Geopemphigus sp. TES_GeoC_2020 | reverse complement strand
GTTTTGAGTGCGTCGAAATTTCTAGCCGACTCTTTGGCCGCTATCGATGCCGAAATATTGTAAGTGCTCTGGTTATTCTTCACCGTAGCTTCCACGCCGGTCTCATATTGGGTGACCAGCTCGACCGCCTGTTTTTGCTCTGAATTTTTGTCCATCTCCTTGGCCGTCAACAACACGTTCTCGTCGTCTATGGAAGCTGTAAGTGAGCAAATGTCGATTTATCGATCTCGAACTCTCGTTACGATACCCTCGGGTCGTCACGAAAACTAACCGCCATAGTTACCGCCGTCTAATCGTCCACTATCTACCGAACCATCTATAGCGTTCCTTGGCCGATACATTCGTATACGACGTACACCGAGCACAGTATTATTATTGCAACCACCAGCGTCATGAAACGTATTGGGTGTTTATTGTAAGTAAATAACAAAAGTTTGCTAATCTCTTGAGGCATATTCTTCGACGCGATAGTAAATTGTACTTATTTTCGCGACTGAAAAAATATTTTAACGAACGAAGGTGAACGACGACGATCAAATTACTAAATTATTATTATTCGTCGATAGTTCGCGGACTATTATTGTAGCAAATTAAAACGTTCGTCATTGTCATGGCGACATATCGAGCCAATATACGAAAGATATTTTATTTAGTCAGCCACTCATTGGGAATTGAAAGTACGTTTGTTTCTAGTTGTTTGTTTTATCGTTTCTTTACGATGTACCGTCGTAATCAGCAGCGATTAATTCGATATGGGTCAGGCATATTGTCGCAGTTACCCGGGGTATTTTCCACGAATCGTAGTTAGTGGGTATAACTCGGAATAAAAGAATTAATCGAAAATATTTATTAACAATAATACGATTTTAACAATATCTAAAAAAAACGAGCTGGTTTTAAGTACTGTTCTCAAGCTTTCCGGGCAATGGGTATATTTCCGACACCATTTATAAAAAAAAACGACAAAAAAAAGTAAAACGGAAAAAACGATACAAAAATAACAACAATAATAATAATAAATATAAAGATAACAAAATTTCAAGAATTACAACAACGAAGAAAATAATAGTAGCGATAAAAATATCAAAAATAGGCAAAAAATAGCGACAATTACGAGTCAAAAATAACAAGAACAACAATAACAATGATAATGAAACAAAAATTACAACGAGAATAATAACGAGATAAAAATTTAAAACAAGAACAATAGACCTATAAAATATAGTTACACACTCGTACACCATGGGCCACGTCGAATCTGTATCGTCCGCATCTCTAACCTCGCCATCATCATAGTCCGCAAGGTCCATACTTACCACCGTTACGGAGACGACATCTTGTTCAGCCATTTCCCCGCCGACAACTACTCCGATGGACTCCTCCGTCTGTGCTGGACTGTTCAGTTTCTTGGCGCACCACCTGTGGTACACCAAACCGCATGCTACGTACACGACGGAAGGACCGTTAGTTTACCGGCCGCGTTCCCGACGTACCAATTACTACTTACCCGTACACTTCTCCTGAACGGCCTACGCTTGTTACACAGACCACACCGTTTGAGGAGTCCATCTGTCCTTGAATATTTCTTTTCCCTACCCGGGCAAACCATGCTTGGACAACGCCTACACCTACCGTCCGTTGACGCCATACCGTATTTTATACTCACGATGTTGAATTGATCTGTACGGTGTGGTCCACGGTTGATAGGCAAGTGAAACCGTTCCAGTTGTCGGCTATAAACATTGGTTACGATTATTAGCCCTTAGTTACGGGCGGCAAACGTTATTTTCAGCCACGTATATATATATTTATTTATTTATAGAATCATCTTTAAACGTAAGTTCGTTACGAGGTAGGTTTTTGCTAAATCAACAGGCATTGTTTTTCAATCGACCATTATCGTCTAAATAATTATTTCGTAAATTTCGCGTACTTTAAACGAAAAAACCAATTTAAAAGGTTTTTAATTAATCGTGCAACATTTTAAACGTTATTCGTTCGCCTTTAACCGTCGGACATTTGAAGTAAACATGACGCGAACAGTTCGTGGCATTTACCGGAATATCAGATTTGTCATCAACTATGCTGTAGTTCCTTCTTAAATACGTGTATGTTTCTATACATATATATATAGAATCATTTCTAAGCGCGTGTTCGTAATGAGGTAAATTTTTATTCAACCGACGGACGTTCTTTTCGAAATGGGATTATCGCTGAAAAAATTGTAAAAATAAAAAAACGGCACGAACGTCGAACGCGGAGAAACAAGAGTTTAAAATCGTTTCAGCATTTATTAATTATATAACATTTGATTGTACGTCCACATTTTAAACTTTATTCGTTCACCTTTATCTGGCAGACGTTTGAACGAAGCGTGTAAAATTAACGGACGTCACGAAGCGAAGTTTCCGGCAAGTTTTGACGACGCGTTAGGTCATGAGAGCGTTTCTTTTTCAAGTTTGTCTTCTACACTGACGCGTTATGATATTTTTGCTATTCGTTCGCGTTCGTTTTATTGTTCACATTTTTCTATACTGTATACGTTAAATGGGTAATATATATATATATATATATATGAATATCTGATAGAACCTAATTATTTATTCGATACTCGTACCCCAATTACGGAATACTCGATGTCCGTGAAACAGATGCCACATCCTGATGGTCTGACCAGCCCGGACTTCACGTACAATCGGTATCTGTGCGAAATAATAGTATGCCCGGTCGGGCAGTGAACTTTGTTCCCCAGTTGACGTGAAGTCACGACCACGTAACGGACACAGTAGCGGAGCTCGATTTAACACCCCACATTGCGTCACTGTCGCAAATTCGTCGAAATACATTAAAAAACGAAACGTCCACGCATATTCGACGCCTACGCTAACAATGAACCGCGAGTCGTATCGGTTCGACTACTGGCGATAGCGTACCTAGGAGTCGCTGCTGCCAAAGGGTACGCCACCGCCGGATGTGTTTATCTCCTCGTCAAATATTCGGTACCCGAAATTCCGCGAATGGTCCCGTCCGAATGGCTACGTATCCCGTGTATTTGGTTTCCTCTCATTAAACACACCGTCGCCAGCGTTTCTGTCTCCACCCGCAAATACAACGTCAACGAGTTTTCCGCTAACCTGCGATCCTACCGCCGCCAATATATATGTTGTCGTCACTGCCATCATTACCAACAGTGACGTTGAAATATTATTGGCTTTGGTCTCGTCGTCCGGCTCTGGCATGGCTTTCGGCCTCTCTCCATCATCGCAACCTCGCCATGATTCTCACGGGCCATCCGTTAGATGTCGCAGGGACTTTATAATCTTAACGTTGATAACAAAATAAAATAGACCAACAATAAAAATTATAACAAAAAAAAAAATTACAAGAATAATGACAATAGTAACAATGATAAATAAAATAATGAGAATAATAACAATAACAAAATTCTTTCTTACTTTACCAGATATTATAAAATAATTAATGGTAAATTTTCGACTTCGAGTTTATTTAATTTTTATGCTATTATCGATTACATTTATATATGGGAAAAGATTCCCTAATACAATTATTTCAAAAAACCTTCCTAAAAAATTGTTCACTGACAAAATAATCGTAAACGAAAAAATTCCTTGAAAAAAGTGTTAATTACTTGTTCATAATTTAATAATCAATCGTTTAAAAATATAATATCATTATTATTTCAATCTATATACAATAATTTATATAAAGAGAAGATAAGTATAGATAAGTACATATATATATATACGTGTCTATAATAATGATGTTTAATTGTGAAATATTTCGTGGTAATGTTATTTTGATTCACCCGAAAATCTTTATAAACGTAATTATCAAATACTATTTACGTTTACAATAAAATTGGCATAATATATACATTTTGTAATAAATTTATCAATTTAAATCTAAGTACGTACCTTGTTACCTGAAAATTTTTTGGAACGCTATGTAATATATAATCTAGGAAATTTAGAATAATTATTAACTTATATGATATCTCTCCAAGCATTTAGAGTACACTGCATTTTTTTTAAAATACAGAACATTTTTATATGTAAAGTTTTGATTAATAATTTAGTTGTTTCTACCCGCACAAATAAAATCAATAGTATTGACTACTTAAGTAATCTTACTATAAATAATTCACACATTTATGTATTTCCCATAGCAGTAAGCGATTGGTGATGAAATTATATTCTGTTTAAAAAATAATATTTGAGACTGGCAAAACTAAAATTAGCGGTAGTGTAATTACTTGATTGGATTTTGGGATTCTGGAAGCTGATTTGTATTACACGTCTGTATGGAACAAAATTTATGAACATACTAAAAGTGTTTAAAATGATTCTTATGCATCAGCCACCTCTCTTTAATGATGTAATATGTTCATTTTTCATCATACTGCATTACACGTATTAAACGAATTTAAATAACTAATCATGATAGATTTGAAAAAAACTGAAAATATTTATTTTAATTTGTATTGGTTATATATATTTTTGAAAATTTCGATAAATCTCCACTGATATAATTATAATATCGCAAATTTAAAATTTAAGGCTTCAATTATTGAAACTGTTTAAATAGTGTATAAGTAAAATACAACTTTTTTAATGTATTTTATGTTCAAATATTAAATAAAATCAAAAATTTATAATTAAAACGATTTTTATTAATTTAAAAATAAATAAAGTGGAACTCTATTATATTTATAAAGTTTATATCAAATTAGTTTTTAACTAACGATTTTTAAAATATTTTTATCTTTAGAGGGAAATATCAAAATTTCGAATTTACACACGTATTATTATAACAAAACACGCAAAACCGTTGAAAATATTATGTTAAAAACAATAATAATCAGGATGTTGTAATACTATATTCTTGTGTGTATTTGATTAAAATCCACAATTGTCGGTCTTTAGTTAATCGTGTAATATTTTGAACGTTATTTGTTCGCCTTTGATCGTCGCACATTTGAAATAAACGTTACGACGGGAACAATTAATTAGGGGCATTTACCGAAGTATCGGTTTTTGTTACCGATTATGCTAAAAATTAACTTTATAAGCGTATATATATAAGAAGAAGCATCATTAAACGCGAGTTTGTAACTAAATAGGTATTTGTTGAATCGACTGTCGGTATTTTCGAATTGGACCTTATCGTTGAAAAAATGTTGCAGAAACAGCGCGCACGTCGAAAGCAGAGACGAACGAGTTTATAGCCGTTCCGGCGTTAATTATATAACATTCGATGGTACGTCTATATCTCAAACGTTATTCGTTCGACTTTAACCGAAGGATTTTGAAGAAAACGAGTAAAACTAACAGTCGTTATGACACGAACTTTCGGCGAATTTCGATGACCATTAGTTTATGTGAGCGTTTCTTTTTCAAGTTTGTCTTCTATTTCGACGCGTTATATTTTTGCTATTCGTTCATATTCGTTTTATCATTCACATTTTTCTATACTGTACACGTTAAATATATATATATTTCTAATACGACCAAAAGCAGCATTATTGTATTGTTTATTTGATCTTCAGACTTCATACCAAAATACAGAATACTTGGTGTCCATGAAACGGATGCGACGTCCTGACAGTTTGACCTGCACGGACTTCACATACAAACAAGTCACCATGTTGCAAGCTTGTCAACCACGGCCATAACGGTCCGATGTCATGTCAAGCTTTGACGTCCAGTCAGAGGCCGTGGCCTACATTTCACAGATATACTCCAGACGGACGAAAGGAGGCTAAGAAGGCACAATACCGACATACAATTGTATTTTTTTGAGTTTTACGAGGCATTTAGGCTTTTAGCTGTTTAAACTACATATTTCCATTTTTCTCCGACCTTTGCTATATTCCAGTTTATTTCTTTTCATCGCGCAAGTTCCTCATGGTTTCCTATACCACAGTCCATCCATCTTCGGCGCGGTTTCACATACAAATTTTATTACGTAAAATAATTGTTCTTTTTTTCATTCATTTTTTCTTTTTGTAAATGTTAAGCAATAATATAATTATAACTAAATGCTAAATAAGAAAACATATGTGGGATATTCCAAAACACTAGTATTGTTCGATAAACCGGAACAAAACGTTTTTAGGTTTTCAAAAAAAAAAAAACACCGTCTTCGGTGGACTCTTCATAAGAACACGTCAAATTATTAATATTTCAGTGCACTTCGCGTATCTATCGTCGTCGATTTCGAAATGTTATCATTAGGTCGGTGTTTTTTTATTAAAAAAAGTTTTTCGGTATTGAAACGATTACGCCCGTAATTTCGTTTGAAATAGGCAACTTGTTTCACGTTCGCGTCATTCGGAGTGTATTAATAACGAAAACGTTCTGTTCGGTTTATTATGTGCGCCCAATTATTACGTCGACAAATCGACAATACGTATTCCATTTTCAGTAAAAATCCCGAACTGTTTGATTACTTGTGATAGACGTAAACGGTAGAGGGGAGAAAGTATTCGTAATAATGTATCACGCGAAATGCGAATATTTTCGGGCGTCGGATACTGAACGGTATATTAATCGCGTCATCATTTCCAATACTAGACCCGGCGTTCGGATAATTGTTCTTTATTTTTGATTCCTTTTCTCTTTTTATTACCAATAAATGTTGAAGTGTAATAAAATTATTTTTTAAAGCTAAATAAAATAAACTGGAAAAAATTAGTTTAGGTTCTATAGAAATGATTTTCAGAAACGTCACAAATACAATTGATAAATTACAGAGCGTTAAAAAGCGTACATAGCCGAACACTTCAAACGTAAATACTTTTACTCAACGGTAGCGAAAATAAATGTTAATCAATAATAACAACAATGATAATGATACAAAAATAACAGCAATAATAACAATAACAAAGATAACAACACAAAAATATTAAAAATTATAACAATGAAAATATCAAAAAAAAAGGCCATATTATTATTAATTATATTAAATAATTATTATTATTTACGAGTTATTATATTATAATAATAATATTATTATTATTATTATTATTTTATATTTATAAAAGTTATTAATATATTATTATTTTATTATTTTTTACAAATTAAAAATAATAACAATAACAATAACAATGATAGCGAGACAAAAATCAAGACAAGAATAATAAGACGAAAATTAACAGCAAGAATAATAACAATGATAACAAGGCAAAAATTTAAAACTAGAATAATAACGATACAAAAATCAACAATAATAACAGCGATAAAGATGCTAAAATAACAAGAATAATGATAACAAGAATAGTAAGAAAAGGGATCTCCACGACCAAAGAACGAGGCGGTGTCTTCCGCCAACAAATCCTTCGTTCGCCCGATCATCACCTTAATAAACATCATGTACGACAAAATGTTGTCACGGTGGCATAACTACACGTCTCTCTAATTTCATTTCCGTATGGACCGTCACTTACGTCTCAACGGCCATTGACACGAAATTACTTCCGGCATTCCCCGAATACCCCGAAACGTCTACCTCTACGTCATAGAATACAGTAATAGACTCGAACACCATCGGCCACGTCGAATCTATATCGTCCTCGTCATCCTGGTCATCGTCCGGCTCCGGCACAGCCTTTCGCCACCTGGCCATCACCCTAACCTCGCCATCATAGACCACACGGTCCGTACCATCGACCATCGCGGAGACGACTTCTGGTTCTTCGTCCGACCATATTACGGTCTATTCCGGGTCGTTCATTCTCTTGACACGTCGTTTATGATACACCATACCACACACCATGCACGCGACAATATACCGTTAGTATACCAACCGCATTCCGGCGTACCAATTACCCGTACACTTCGCCGTTCTCCTGAACGGCCTACGTTTATCGCGCAGACCACACCGTTGTAATTAATCGGGTTTCGGTTATTTTCGTCCAAATGTGAACGACGATGATTATGCCCATCGTATAACATAGTTGCCGGCCTAACGCGTTTACTTCGCCGCCAATTAAGATTGACGAGTTTTTCCTCACATCTTCTGTACATGAACAAACGCGAGTTTAAAGAACGACAAACGATACAAAATTATACGGCCGGACGAACTTTAACGACGGAAAAGCTATCCGGCGATTATGTGTAGACACCGGTACAACGAGATTTAAAAACGTTCAAAAATATTCGAATTTAATTAAATCCGATTAAAATATAACGAATCGATAAAAATTTGAAAAAAAATGAAAAGTTAAAGGAGATTAAGATCAGGCGAGTTAAAAAAAAATGATTACACATTACTCGGTGTGGTCAAGCACCATCCACCCGTCGCCACAGGGATAAAAAATGTATTTGTACTAGTTGTGGCTGGAAATCGTGGCAAAATAAGAGTTTCCCGAAGCAAAAAAGGACGAGCTCGTAGGCCGGGCCGTAATCTTCAATTGGTCGGTACTTAATTTACCGAGGCAATTTGCACGGACCATACCCAATATTATTGTAAACGTCACGACTGCGGCGGACTTATCGTCGAGTAAAGAAAAGAACGAATATAACGTAATTTATTATAAATACAAATAACTCGGAAAACGACCGAGTCTAGTTATTAAACCATGTTATACACCACAACGCCAAGTATGTATGCCGCCGCGTGATTTCATATACGTAATGTAACTACACGTAATCATCGGTTATGGTCATCATTACAGTCGTACATATTGAAGGTAATTCATCGAGCCGGTTATAGAAACGTCACACTGTGTCGCGCTCTATCGACGCGTCATCAACCACGTATGGTTTTCGACCGATATTAACAGAACCACGTGCATCGGCTTCTCACGTGTGAATATTACATTCGACCGTCGGGTATATATACGAGTGAATCGTTACATTGCGTTTGTACTTGCTTCGGCAGTACATATACTAAAATTGGAACGATACAGAGAAGATTAGCATGGCCCCTGCGCAAGGATGACACGCAAAATCGTGAAGCGTTCCACATTTTTTTGTCGATTTTTTTTTTAATTAAATTAATTTGTTTATAAATAATAGTATTTTTGTTAACTAAAAAGTGATTACTATTTGATTTATTAAATAAATATACATAATTTAGTACGCGATCTAAATTAACAAACTCTTTGCCTTATTCAGAATATTTGTCAATAAATACCGAATTAAAAATTTTTAAATAATTTCTCCATCGGTAGGTTATAGTAAATATATAAATACACTAATATACGATAACTATATAATACAAAAACAAAATTTAAACTCAAAATCCAAGTATAATATAAAACAATATATTGACTAAAAAAATTATATTTAAAAATATAATAGCGAAATTATAAATTGTTAATACTTGTTATATATCCACGTGACACTTATATACCCATTTAAAAAATATTTAAACGCCAATACGTAATTTGTGTAAACAGGTAATTATATTTCAATAATTGTTTTCAAACTTTAAATTTTGGATTTTAGGCATATATTGTGATAGAATCTCTACTTAACAACACTACAATACTATGTTTTAAAAATTAGTTGAAATTTAATTCTAATATTTGAATACCTGAGTATTTTAACAATACAGTGGGGTGGCCAGTAAAATGTTATAAGTGGCTTGGTTACGTGCCTGAGAATTTTTTGTTTTCAACATAATATGTTAAATCATATTATATATATATTATTATCTATTATATATTATTTTATTATATTATAATATCGATAACGTTAGATTTAATGGATCTAAAGATTTTCCCTGCAAAAATCCATTCGCGAACAAATCGAGTTATGTAACTAATATTTATCGTCGGAACAAACATTTATTGAAATAATTCTTATTGTTCGAGCATACCATGGTTAAATCAAATGTTTTGTAACATTTAATGAACCGTTCACAAATAAAAGTTTCTTATCAGTAGTTATCATTTTTACGAACATTTCTCTCAAATTATTTTTAATGGCGATCTGTACATAATTTGTCGAAATGTGTTTAAAGGAATCGTGATTTATACTTATTACTCTTTCCGTTTCGAAAAACAAAATATATTTTCGCACGTTTCGTTGTTCTACGAGACATGTAAAATCATCATATTTTAATGCCAATAAATATCAGATTTGTTGCGAATAGTAATTCTTGACTTCTTCAGATAACAGATTATTGTTTATTGTGTTTACAAAATTACTCGGTGAGTTACATTTCAAATTTGATTATTTTTCGTACAGCGTTAAGGAGATAAAAACTATTTATTTCGTTTAATAAATTTGATTATTGCACTTTTGTAAAAAATGTTTAAATGCCCATATTGTACAAAGGAAACTCAGAAATAACTAATTTTGTTTTAAATAATCATAAACCCTAAGAACGTAACTTAAAAAGTAAAATAGTGGTCACCTCGACCTTTTTTATTCAATTATTCTTACCACTACAATATGACCAGTTTTTCAAAACGCAAAGGTTTCTATCAATGTATTGCCTATACTAATAAACAAATGCGTTTTGATTTTTTTACAATGTGTACTCATATCAATATATATATATATATACAATTTTTTATTTTATACTTTCACTTGACAAATAACATTTGATTTGTTTGTCCTAACCATGTTGAATGGCTGTTATCTATTCTTAAATAAATCTCCTAAATTTTATGTAAATATTAAAATTAAATAATCTATCGCATACGTTTTATAAAAGGGTGTGAAATATATATAATAATTAAAAACGTGTATTATAATTTCAGATATGGATTCAATCACATCAGCATTAAAAGAAGTGGCTGCCAATAAAGGTCATATCTGTGGAAGTTTATATTATTTACGATCCAAAATTAGTAACAAGTCTGAAGGAATAAATGAACTTAGAGATCACGGTGGTATCAAAATATTGGTTAAATGCTTGAAGCAAGTTAACCCAAAAGTATTATCTTTAAGTTTGAGTATTCTAGGCAATTGTAGTATGGACGCAGCGTGTCGTGAACAAGTAATATATTATATTCTCAGCACAACTATTATTACTTTAAAAATTATTAATTGTTTATTAAATTAATGTGTTAATTTACCTAAATATTCTGTTACAGTTACTTGAATGTGGCATTATGAAAGATCTTAGTGTTATACTAAAAAACATAAATGTTGATTCAATTGTTAATCGCACATGTCGAATGATTGCCAATCTAAGTGAATCTCAAGCTCATATACCACTCATGCACAAGCACAATATTCCCAGTACAATTGTAAATATACTTGAAAATTCTTTGTGTGACACAACAAGATATTCTGCAATTCGAGCTATTAGGTAAACATTCGTTTTTAATTTTATAAACATTTCTAATTTTATGATTATTATTTTAGAAAAATTTGGGAAAATTCATCGAAACTTGGTTGTTTAGAAATGGTGAAATGTCAAGCTCCTTATATGGTATCAAAATTTTTGAAATCAAAATGTAAACCATTACTCACTGTTGTTTTACGAGCCATAATGTCTTTTTTATCAAAAACTATAAATGCGAAACAATCAGCAATTAACAGATCTGTTGTAAATCAGGTAAATTAAATATAATAAAACACTATAAAAAAAAATTCTGTGATCTTTTTTTCTAGATTTTAGGAAATAATAACGAAATTTCTGATACTATCAGGAATTTAATGAGTTTATTGTCAGAGTACCCTATAATTTCCAGGATAATATATTTAATATGTCATGTTAAAAATTCAATTCAAATGTTACATGAAACTCAAATTATTACACAAATTGTCGATGTTTTAAAGAAAGAAAATAATGTCTGTAAGTAACAAGTAAAAATTATAATAGAAATAATGAAAAATGTATCGTTTAAGTCTATTTATTTTATTATTATTTATATTCTTGTTTTTATTTAACTATTCGTTCTTAGTATAAAATGAATTAAATTATTAAAAAAATCGTTAAAAAAAGGTGAATATGTATGGGTTTAAACATATTTATTGACAAATAGCTTAGTGGATGTAAAAACTTTGAACTATTTAACTAGATTTTATAGAATATTTTAGTTTTATTATTTATACCATATTTTAAACTTTTAATTTGTAAAACCCTACTCTCTAATTATATATTAAGTGTGGAATAGTTAGAATTGTACTTTTCTCCGAATAATATAAAAATTATAATTTCGGTTAAAATATGCTTAACAAAAACATAATTAAATTAATTTTTGTAATCCTATAATGTAGATTTAATGGTCTCACTATGCAAGTTATTAGAAGGTTTATCATTCCGTGCAGAACTTTTCAATATAGAAGATGGGGTATCCTTCTTTTTGAACTTCTTGTCCAGTACAGATGCTGTTCAAAAAACACTAGTGTTAACTGCTTTATTACAATTTCAATTTAACTCAAATTTATTAAGGGTATGTATTACATAAATAATTGTATGATGTGTAATAATTTATTTAACAGCGATTAAACATTTCTATATAACAGTTATTACTGCTATTCAATGTTTAGTTCACATAATATGTTGTGTTATGTAGGGATTTTCTTCATTTAGATCTCAAATTGATTCGATGATATTTTGTGATATACTGAGAAATTTGGGCATTTGATCATCCAAGATTTTTTGAGTTTCCGATCTATATGCTTCGATCTTTTTAAAATGTTGTTGATTTTCTGTTTTATTTACACTCAATGCTTCAAAAAGAGCTGATGACTCCTGATTGTTCATTTTAATCAGCGTTTGATTCATTTTTATCCAATCACTATCCAAAATTGTGTCAATTGTCCACCGCTTTCCTGGTTCAGGTTGTAGAATATTGTCTATACACATTTTTACATTTTCACTTATCATTTTTTCTACCAATGGTTGGTGATTCCATTCCCGTTTCATCTTAAATCATTTTAGTTCAAAAAAAATTTTTTTACAAATCAATATATATTTATACAAACAATTTAATGTACTTGTTGTTTATACATAAATTTAATACTATTGATACTGAATGGCATTTTCTTATTGAGCATAACATATAAAACCACTCCAAGTGACCATATGTCAGATAACATTCCATTATATGCACTACATCTCAATACTTCTGGTGCTGCATAACCTATTGAACAACAATGTGTAATGCAATTCAATGTTTGACCTTTTTTGATGAACTTTGAAAAACTAAAATCTGACAATTTAAGTGTTAAATTCTCAGTAACAAGAATATTTTCGCATTTTATATCACGATGGACTATGTCCATTGCATGTAAATATTGCACTGCTAGAACTATTTGTCGAAACCATATTCGAGCTTGACTTTCCTTTAATGGCCCTTTATCAATTATGTAATTCAATAATTGACCTTTAAAAAAATTAAAACTCATTTTCATTATTATTATTTTTAATATAGTCTGTTTTAATAATTAAGTCAAATCAAAACTCTAAATTTTATATAATTTAAATTTCAAAAATCTTTACAAAATTAAACTAGATTTCTAAAGTGTACTTAAATTTCATAATTCTTTAAAAAAACATTTATTGATTATTTTACCTTTGTTTGCGTATGCCATGAAAATAAATAAAATTGCTCTCTTTTGTAGAATACTATGTGTATGTATTATATATGGGTGATTAATTTTGCGAATGATGTCAAGCTCGCGAGGCAAAAATTTTGAAACATATTCTTTGTTTTTCTTATTTGTATCGATAATTTTCACAACCAAATTTAACTCCTTCTCTTCATATATGTGTTTGGCATAACAAACTTCACCATAACTTCCATTTGCTATGTGATCCAAAATAATGTATCCATCAGGCTTCAATGTATTAGTTTTTGATAATTTTTTATTGAGTTTTTGATCTTTATTGTTGAAAAACAGCATAATATAAAATTGTATAAACGTTTATTTTATTTATTTAAATGACTTTATTATATTATTTTTCCCCATAGTAATGAAATGTGTATTTGATTTCAGAAAATGGTATCAAAAGGTTTAATTCAAATATTGATCAATAATTTAATTTCAAGCGTACAAAAGCATAGAATAGATCACCTTCAGTCTGAATTAAGATGCAAACCACCAACAGATACTTTATCATTTGATAACAGTGCTTCTCCAGCAGGTTCATCCAGTATGAGTCCAAATATTCCAATGATAGAAGATTGGTCTCCTACTATGGATGACAACATTATTACTAATTCTTATTCTCCGTGTTATTCGCCCGTGTGTGAATCATTTGATAATGAGTCTATTAACAGTGATGAATCTAATTCTGATATCAGCGACTATGAAGTAGATAATAATGTATACAATGACATTGATTCAACTATTTTTTAATATTCGTTATTAATATTTTAGGAAAATGTTAAAATAGACATTTTATTACCAGAAAATAGTGCAAATACAATAATACAAATGTTATCGCGTTTGTGTTACTTGGACAATGTCATACAAATGATAGCTGATAAAAAAGTATGGGAGGCAATTTTATATTATATTCAATTTATGAAAGGAAAATTTATTATGAATGCGATAAATATATTGGAACAGATTACAGCGTGAGTTTTACCTAAAGGAAGGACATTAAAAAACTGAGTATAATTTTTTTTTTTTATAGAGCAACAATGAACTTTAATACCATTCTCACAAATGGGTTCATCTTGTTGACACATATAAGACTGTGTCGACCCTTTCATGAACTTGATTGCCAATATTGTGAAGAACGAAATAAACTTGGTATGAAAATAATTGAAAACAGTATTAAAACTTTTGAATCAAAATTTGCCCAACAAGTAATAGATCATATGATGAATAATCCAGATACATCAAATGTAAATTATCATTTTATAATGAAAGTAATCAGTCTCACTATCCCCCATGTTATTCGAAAGTAAGTTTGTATAATAAAATCTAATTTTTCTACCATTAACCAAAAATTAGTTGTTTATTCATTAAGAAAGACTGTTGATACATACAATTTTCTTAGGTGTGTGATGTAAGCAATTTTTTATATACATTTCCAAATAATAGCTCTATATGTAAAAAGTAAATAAAAATTAGTGTGTCATATTTGTTCAATTCTCAGTAATTCCAAATCCGTTATTAATTATTAAATTGTACCGATAACACCTAAAACTAAACGGTTATACTATATTATAGTATAATATAGACAGTACTATTATCATTATGTATTATAAATTATATAGTTTAAATATTGATACGCACAATATCCATAGGATTCTTCGTGTGTTAGAACCTAACCATGTGTTCAGATATATTAAAGATTGTTTCTTTGTATGACATATTAAAACATATAGTTTTCGCTACTTTTCAAATGTTTTATATCTATTTGTTGCGATAATTGGATGTGACTATTTAAACAATTTTCATTATACGTTATGTTCTTTGCATTCTAATCTTTACGAATCACATCTAAATTCAAAAATATGATGAATTGTTCAGGTTTTTCAATTAAGATGATTTTTATGTTTCTGTTTAACCAATATTAATCAATACTAAAATTGTATTTTTCAGCCACTCAAACCTATTACTTGTTATGTTATCCAAACATAAAATGTATGTTACAATGTGTAATATAATTAGAGATGAACGAAACATAATGTATAACGACGCTGTTGCAGCTATAATGGCCTTGTTTAAAACTACAAACATTATTTATCAGACTGAAAAAATTGAAAGGTGTAAAGACCAAAATTGCCATAAAAAAATTATAAATAGAGAAACTACCGTTACATTTGAGTTAGATGATGGTACACTAATAAATGCGAATAAATCGTTTTTATCGTTGAAATCTCCAGTGTTCGAGGCCATGTTTCGATGTGGAGGTTTCAAAGAAGCGTACCAAAACATCATACGCTTAAACGATGTGAGTTCTGAATGTTTCAAATCATTTGTGCAATTGCTCGACATTAATTGTGATTGTCTTATGCCCCGTACGACTGTTGTACTCTTGGAATTAATAATGATTGCGGACAGGTACATGTTGCACGAATTGTCAGAAAAAATAATTAAAGTGATGATTAACTCTATTACCCTTAACATTTGTTTGGACATATACATGTGGGTAAGAGATATAGGCTATCAGTTGAAGAACGGAAATGATATTGGCAATTGTGTTATCAAATATCTATTTACATCGAACGCGAGATTCCTGGACCGTGTAAAAACTATTAAAAGTATCACAAGGAGTGATTATGGAGAAGTTTTTATTGAAGACTTTACGACCATGTTGAAAGTCAGACTGAGCTGTTTGAGCAACAATGATAATGTGTCCAAATTTTATCTGAGTGAATTCTCCTGCAAATAAGATAATTATTGTAGAAATAATACCGTTAAATAGCAGCATATACATGATGCATCACCAAATGAAAAAGTAAAACGACGGAACAATATTAATAAATACTTTTTAAATTATATTATATTTATTATAATAATGATAATAATATATTGTATGAATCGGTGATATTTGTGTATGTATTTGTTTTTCATGTTAAATAGTGTAAAATTAATAAAGTATATATTTATATATTTATTTAAAACTGATTGCTTATTGTCGACAACCTTAATGAATATATTTTACTCAGACAACATCTGTTCATATTATTGACGTCTAATGCTAAGATACGATAACTCGCTTGGTCGCAACACAAACAATAAGAAGTAGTAACTGAATTGTTATTAACTACAGGTTTTGTATTTGATAATAACGTTTGATTGTTGATGTTGATGTTACACGTTGTATAGTTGCCAGTGTCTGAAATTGGAAAAAATACGAACCTATTGAACTTTAAATATGAAACAGCATAATGCGAGTATTGCTTTATTCCCTTCCCCCCTACCTCACTTACCATTCGATTCTATATTACGTTTCGTCGTCGAATACATTTTAATCGCTTCGTCATAATTTGGAGGTGGCTCATAGTCCGGTGGTTTATCGGCCAAATAATTGGAACTTATTCTCGTGATTTCCGGAGTCTCAGTATTATTCAGCTGAATTCCTTCCACTTCGAAATACACGACAAATCGTCGTTGATTAAATAATTATAAAATCGTAATGGTGTAATTTAACACGTTTACTCACGAAGCAATTGACTGATAGATACTAGTCGATCGTGAAAATCCGTCTGGAAATGGTAACGTGTAGCGATCCTGTAAACTGTCACTAATACTGTAGCGAAAAACAGTATAAAACCTGGAACAACGTATTGTTATTTAGTGACTGTAGATGGGGTTATACAGTACACGGTAACCTTTAATAATTTTGTTTTCGACAACAGTAGTAAAAGTATTATAAATGACCCAACAAAAATGAACTTCAGCTTATACAGGTTTCAAATGTATAATATATACTTGGAGACTTACGAATTATTATGGGTATAAAAAAATTACGTACTTCTATTAAAAATGTTATTGTATTGGATCGATGAATTTACAGACATAAATACGAAATAAACTTCTATGAAATTTTAGAATTGTGTTCAATTAATGACTAACGGTTTTAGGATATTATCACTTAAATTTAATTTAGTTGAATGGTTAGTAACCAACGTCCTATAAAGTAAATGGATTTTAATTTCGAATTTCTTTTTTGTTTTTGTTTCTTTAATTTATTCTAATAAATTTAATTTGTAAAACGTACAAGATTAAATTTATTATATTTAGTTTCTTATAGAACGGCATTTATATCTGAATTATTTTATAAAAATTATTCCCCAGTGATAAAACAATATTCCGAGGTTTCCTTTATATTCATAAATAAAATTGTGTTTTATATAATATATTAAAGTTCCTATTCGAAATACTGTTAATTATTTGTTCGATTTTTATAGAACACAGAGAAAACTTATACTTGGTACAATTGTTAGATTTCCATAATTTTATTCTTATTATTATTCAATAAAGGAAGACTTAACAGATCATATAGTGGACTCCAATTTTCCAAATTTGAATTTTAGAAGATATATACAATACATATCCAAATCGTTTCAAATATTAACATTTTTTTAAAAATTTTAAAGTTTAATCGCAAATCCGAAATTAACGTAACCTGTGTAAAGTCTTGTTTCAGACAATCAAAATTATTGACAATATTGTACAAGGATAATTATTTTTCTCATAAAGCCATTTTAGCTCATTAAAATAGCGTGATTTGTGATAAAATTATCGCATATATTAGCTTCGCCGACACCCTCAATTAATTCGTTCGAAAATGAAAACAATATTTAGAAAGTATTTATTTATACGAGCGCGAAAAATGAAAATGACCGACTAAAATTCCCAAAAAACCGACTAATTATTTATAATTCGTTACTGCTCATAATAAGTGAAAATTTGATTTTCACGATATATTCTACTTTAATGTTACGTCTCTTCGATGACTATTACGAATATTTGCGCGTGCCGTTAATTATAAGATTACTGAATATCGGTAAACTTTATTAATCGTTACATAATAAACGTATAAAGCCTTGATTCATTATCTAAACACAATTACAAAAAAAATAAACTTTAGCGTTTGAAAAACTATTACTCGATCATCATAATTAACTACAACATACTCGCTCATTATCTATCGGCTCATAAATATAGTAGACTGTATTTGACACATTATCGATTAACGATTACGCCGTTGTAGAAATTCGAAATAAATTAATAATGTTGGGAAATGATAGTCGGAAAAATTCGCAGAGGAAGCAGCCGCCTCTCCTACATCTTTAGCTAAGGCTCTCCCGGAGCCTCAACTGAAGGCCCAAATCTACTGAAACACTAATCTACGGCTTACCTATAAAACATCCTAAAAGAATGTGATATCGTTTCGAGTATAAAGTGTTGTTCGGAAAGTAATAGTTGGATTTGTACGCGTACCAACTTTTATCCGTGTATTCGGATTCGCCGTCTATATAGGAAAATAAAGACGTCATCAAATAAAAACAATCCGTTCGACGCGTTAACAACGGAATGTGTACTACCCCATTACCGTGGTCGTCAAAGCATTCTGTTGATTCGTCACTGTTGTCGCCACAATGGTCAAAACCGTCACATTGTAATCTGTTTGGTATACAACGTTCATTCTTGCAGGAAAATTCGCTCGTAGCGTAACACGGTCCTATTAAACGATTGTTTTTTTTATCTCGGGCGTCATACGCAACTTTACTTTTCTATTGCGTGATTCCCGGCCACAAAGGCTTCGGTAGCGGTACAAACCAATTAATATTATTAACATATGATTCCTAACACGTTTATAAATATCATTCTTGATTTTCAAATACATTAGTTATTAATTAGTAATCCATATGGTTATTATAATAGAATATTATAATGTCGATTTTTCATATTTTCGTTCGAAAATTTTATATTATTTTAATCACTTTTAATAAAACGATTATTTTAAAGACGATACACGCGTTGTTAATAAATTAACTTACTTGATCGAGAAAAGGTGGCGTACGCAATTTCTAACCGAGAACTTGAATTGAACGTTCCAGTCAACCTAACATAATAACCGACTTCTATAGGTGCTATCAATTCAACGAAATCAGATCCGTTTCTCCAATGTAATAAGCGTCCGTTTGATGTATACCCTTCTCGAATAACTAAATCACTATGGACTAAAAACACTTTAGAGGTAATTAATTACATTTCGAGTAATTTTGAACTTGTCCATTTTCTTGCCTAAATCTTTGAACGTGACGAATTTCATGAACAAATATTGAGACTTTAAATAATAATATTTGTGAGATTTCCGAAATATCCAAATGCAATCAAACAGCACGTTTGGTTCCAACTCTTCGACCATATGCATCATGGTAATAGCACCACCTTTGTTTTCCACAAATCCTCCACAATCTGCATTTTATAAGTAATAAACATTTTAAACGAGTGTTCTTAAGTTGGACAAATTTAATTATATTGGAAAAAAATTTTAAAATACACAACACATTTAAAAATTGTTTGAATACCATAAACTACAACGATAAAGATAATTCAAAAGTTTGTAATATTTAATACTTATAAATTCTAATATCCAATAATATTAATTAAAGACCGAATTAAAATTATTATTAAAATGGTATTTATCGAATAATATAAAAAAACATTTTTGGAAAAAGTTTTTATGTTTTCAAACGTCTTCTGTTGATCTGAATATTATAAAAATTCTAGTGAATGTCCTTTGTCTCTCTGTTACTTTAAAACATTTATTAGAAACTCGGTCGATCAGTAAAAGCTATACAATCAGGTTCTTTGTAAATAGAAAGAAATTTAGAAATTATTTTTGATTATTCATTTTAATATATACTGTATACAGAAAGGAAAAACACTTCAATTGTCATAATGTTTTTAATTTAAAATTTTTAATATTATAATAAATTTAAAGGTTTCACTTTTAGTATATATTTAAATTGTTCAAATACTCTTAAACAAGATGTTTATATTATTATTTAAATATATTATATGAATATTATTTGAATCAAAATCTGTTAAGCGTTTAATTTTTGATGTACATTTTAACTTTTTGTTATTTATATGCATAATGTATACCATTAACTAACCACCGACCTACCAATTGTATATATAATTATTTTAAGAACGAAATACTTTGATAAAAGTATTTTATTCGTATAATAGTAATTTTTTTAATTTGAGGCTGGAAAATCCCCATTCCTATGCGTATAAGCTAGATATTATATTATACATAACATATAGTTTGCCTACAATAGAAAGTACCCAAGTTATATCCGCGGATAAAAATGGGGTGTTTTGGTTACTTACTTGTATTTGGTTTTAAAATCGAATTTTTAACATTTCCTGTAACAAAATAAAAAATTTATATCAAATATATTTGACACACTGTAATATGTACTATATAAACCTTAAACTAATAACCAATTAGTGCAATGATAATTGTAGGTGTATTACATATTTATAATTAGTTACACCATTTTTTCTTTTAAAAAGCTATTTTTCTTATTTTATTTAACTTGTATACATTTCAAATATGTTTATGTGATTAATATCAAAATTTATTAATGAAAACGTATACAGCCATTTTATGAGATCATAGTTTAGTATAAATAACATTTAAGAAATATTCAAATGTTTCTATATTTACTCATTAAACATTGTAGGTGATATTTTGTTTTTATTATTATATAAAACTGGTTGAATAGTTCATTTATTCTAAGTTTAAATAATTAAAAAACAGAAAAAAACTAAAAAATATTTTTCATTGAGCCAAAAATATCTGAATTTCTTGAATACGAGTGTTAGCTCAACCTATGTAATAATAATTATATTTACTGACCTTTAACGTAGGAATATTTGGCTTTGTATCCAATCGAAGATCTAGCATTTGCGAAGAATTTAATATACAATATAGGTCCAGAAGACAAAATCACAGGCGGTCGAAATGTTTCACCTCCGGTTATCCTTAATCTTTTTCTATCCGAATCGTAAAACTATATATATATATAAACAAAACGAAATATTTTTAATTAATATTGAAGTAGTAAAAACAATTTTTTTAAATTTTCACAAACTTTTAAGTATTATGACACTTTAAAAATATTTTAATTATTGTTAGCAGGTAACCTTTTCACTAACATATTGCGCATCACCTCACTCGAAGACACTTTGAAGTGTTCAATTTGTTTTGACGGAAGAAAAACACAATTTCATAGGCTTAATTTTTAAACTTTTAAAATAAAATTAATTACGTTAACTACCCTTTACAAAACCATCCAAAATGTATAATCGTGTTTATTACTAATAAATAATTATCTACAAAAGAAAATTTTCAAAAATTTAATTTTCAGTACAAGGAGAACATTTTTCTGGCCTTTTGAAGAAAATATTTAAATTTAAACTTAATGAATCGTTTCAAACATTTCGAGTGTGTTCATTTACATTTATGATTTATATTAATTGTGTACTGAATATCCATACATAAAAAAAACAATTCATAACATCTATAGTTGGCAAACTTGTTACACAATATTTTTAAAAACTTACAAAATCTTAGTTTCAATGGTATTATGTTTGTTCAATTTTATTCTTAAATCCGGAAAAATATTAATTTTGAACGTAATAATTGTTTTTAATATGATTTTATGTTTTTTAAAAAAATTATGAGAAAGTAAAAGGAATGTATTATATTTTATTTAAAATGGACCGGATAAATATTCGAAAATGTGTGTATCCTTAGATTAAAAAATCGACATAGTTGGAAATATAATACGTTAATCCTCTTTTTATAGTTCAAAAACGGGTACTACCCCTACTTGGAGACATTTAGAGATAAAAATACGATGTATATAATTCAAATTTTGTACACTTTGTATAATTCCCCTGTGTTTTATAGAATAACGGTAATGGCTTTTTTTAAACAAACTTCATTCTATACAAGTATGCTAATGCGCGACATAAAAAATGTTTAAATAAAGGAATTTTAATCAATTATAATACTTATTTGTCAATTTTTATTCAAATAATTGCCTCGATTATTTTTCGGAAAAGACGATAATTATATAAATTTTACAAATCGGACCAGTGTTACTGAAATGTTGTTAGAACGAGAAGTTTCCAAACATATATCTAAAACTATTTAGGTAATGGTACCAACTATCATTATAATATACGTACCTCGACAACGGATTCTTCGGCTATTAAAAAATCTTCAAAAATTAAGTGTATCCTACATGCAACCGCGGACACTTTACAATTTATAACCTGTTCAAACGTCAAATCGTTTGGATAGGATGTCGGAAAAAACGGAGTATCGATATATCCACCGAATGAAATATTTGTCGAGTTGAATTCTGGTTTAATTTCCACCAGTTGAATATTTCCTAACAATATTATACATACATTTAAATAATTATATATGGTGATTTTTTTTTTTTTGAAACGTAAAACAAACTCGTTCAGTTTTTAAGTGAATTCAAAATAAAAATTTAAGAAACATTTTTATTTATTTATTTTAGTACTATAGTATGCTAATATAGTGTAGGAAGAAATATCGGTGACCTTTTTAAAATAAAAAATATATATTAATTTATTGTTTAAGTAATGGAAATAACATTTTGAAAATGGTCTATAAATAATATAATAGAGTTAAATTTTTTTTTTAGATTTGAATTCGCGCTTTCATAACGCTAACCCTAACCTAACCGAACTAAATTGGCAACAAATTCAAACATTAAAAAACATGTTGAGAATGCAACAACAACTTA
This sequence comes from Geopemphigus sp. TES_GeoC_2020, assembly GCA_025469175.1. Classification (NCBI taxonomy): domain Eukaryota; kingdom Metazoa; phylum Arthropoda; class Insecta; order Hemiptera; family Aphididae; genus Geopemphigus; species Geopemphigus sp. TES_GeoC_2020. The sequence continues at coordinate 59,730 of JAIPRN010000477.1, read as the reverse complement.
GCCTTAAATTAATAACGAATAAACTTAAACTTACTAGTAATTAAGTATTCAGCTGTAAATGAGTGACTGTATAGATGCCTGTTGAGAAAATTCAAATTCACTTGACTGGTCAAAGATTTGTAATAAATCGACGCGTTTTTCACAGTACCATTGACACACTTCAGAGACAGTTCCGAATAGGGTGGCTCAATAATACATATCGAATTGCAAACAAGCACTTTGTCTTCGTTCACATTAGAACCGTTGTTGCACGATAAATTTACGTCTTTAAAACGCAAATTGATCATACACGACGGGCATGAAAAAATATGCAAAGAACATTGTTTGTGAAAGATATCCTAAAATACAATATATTATTATAGAAATATACGCATAAACTACAGTATAAGCTATCGGAGTAAATTTAAAAAAAATGGCTTTCAACTTTAGATGGTCAACGTTTAGATAATCATGTTACAAAATAGTTGTGTATTAAAATATATTGTTAACAATTATGCAAAGTAATGAATGTAATAAAATAAGTAACATAATACGATTATATTTATTATTTTTTGACTTGAAAAGATCTATCTTTTAAGTAAATTTTGAATAGTAGAAAGTATGGTGACGGAAATATTTTTTTGAGCTTATACAACTGACTTTCGTGCCAAACACGGTAGAACGCTTGTTCTATGTCAAGGAATAGGGCTGTACAGTATTGTTTTTTTTCGAGTACTGATGCTATATAATCAGTTAAACGATCAATTTGACTTGTAGTTGAATGTTTTGGACGAAACCCAAATTAGGTATTTGAGGGTTATTTTTCTAAAATTTATAATTGACATTTCGAATTGTTTATAACAACGTCGTAATTAGAGAATTTTGTGAGATGCACTGGCAAAACCAAATATTCTTGAGGTGTTGTAAATGGTTGGGTTTTGAAGAACCAAAAATAAAATTTTTTTTTTTTATGTATATAACAAGATTTTTCTAAATATCAACTTCTTAAAAGTTGACATAATACAAATTACCTTTCTAAAACTCGCTACCAAATATTACATACACTTGGTTGAAAATAAATACTTTAATTAAAAATTGTACGGGTATTTAATGTATATGTAATAGCCGTGGTGGATTTAAGAGTTAAATGTCAATCGACAAACTTAATTGAGAAGGCTCCAGAATTTTAATATAATCACAAGCATGCTAAACGTACCGAAGTGCAAATTAGAATGTATAATTTTAGTGTTTACATAACAGTGTTATATAATTTTGTTTATCAGACATTTGTATTCTTTAATATACAAAAAAGAAATAATATATAGAATTCTGAAGTTACGCGTAAATAACAGAAATCTTGTTTTCTTATTGAGTTTTAAGTTTTAAACATTGTTAACATTTTTTCAACATTTCATACTATTTGGTGTACAATTTTTTAATACTTTTTTTCCAATTACGTTTTTTGAGACAGGTGTCTGCAGTTTTAAAAAAGACCATTTTGAAATACAACGCTTTTTAAAACCACGTGATTTATAATAGATTTATTCGCTATAAATAATAATTATCATTGGAATATGGGTGTTGGTCTTTAACGGTAAACAAACTTCAAAGAATTTATTTGTATAATAACTATTGCGGTCGGTGCCCACAAAACGAAATTCAATAGAGTGGGAACCACATCGGCAATATTTGCCGAATAAATGACTATTAAATCCATCATTGTGTAATAATTACGTTCGATTTCGAGTGGTTAAAAATATCGTTTTTGACGTAAACGATTCCGCGAGAGCCAATCGTCGTGTAAACTTTTTTCTGATTTATTGATCTACATATGTCATACCGTTTGATATTCAACGAACAATCGATAGTTCGAAATATTGCCATAAACGAACACACTGCAATTATAATAAAAAGGTATTTTGTTAAGATGTATACCATATAAAGTATGGACGTGCTTTTATCCACGACAGAGGTATGCTCGAGGAAAGGAACGAGACAAGGGTGCATATCACCCAAGGCGATGTTTTAATCCGATTTTGAATATATCCGAATTGGGAACACACAAATTGTCGAAACTTTACCCAGCTTCATTTCGATAGTAACGTATCGCGAATTCGCTTCACTTTATCGTAATTTTTCTTTAAAAAAAAATACAGTCACGTTAACCTCGGATTTCTCCAAAAAAAATTGAACGAGTCATCACTGTTCCGTGATCACATATAGTACCGTTTATTCGAAGCACACTTTCAAGACTAATAATATTGTCTATATATATATATATATATATATATATTGATTTGTATCTTTAATAACTTTTTTAAAAACTACGTCACGTCATTATAAACCACGTAAAATTAATGTATTCGAAATTATATATCTAACTCAATATATAATGTAAAATGCGAAATGTAAATTATGTTATAAATACCTGCAATATACAACTTCATATTAATGTACATACGGCGAAGTTCGAGCTTTCAGCACATAATTAGTAACGATACGATATCTAATATTAGTGTAAAGTACGACTTTGGTATTGACTAGCGTCTAAGAACACTATCGAATAATATATCGCGTGGTGCAACATAAAGTTAGATCGTCCGTTAGGTTAATAAATAATAATACGCAATATAATAACATAGTGTATACCTAAGGCTTCGACAAAGTCGTTATTACGATACATACAATTATACACAAAAGGTTTCTAAGAAAAATGACCTTAAACGACCCGTCATTGATCCAATTTTTTTCAATTCTATGGCAAATAAGCTTCTTGTAATAAAATTAATCAATATTCGTACTGTTAAATTGTATATTTATTTATTGTATGGCGTATCCTACGTCATTGTACGTAAAGGTTTTTAATGACTAACATAATGATTAAATAGAATTTCGACAACAAAAGCACACGTGTACCTCTATTTTTACGAAATCTTTTTCGTCACTAATTCCGTGCGATTAAAATTAATTTTTTATTGTTATACGAATAAAAAATATTCGAACAAATCTACTTTGCTAGAACTATATTCATTTTATTCGTTTACTTATATAATTTTGTTCTCTCTTTAATAAACTTAAATTGATTGAATTAGATTTGTTACAATTATATCGATTAAAACAATTATTTTATTTATTAAATTTTAAACTTTTGAAGGACTATGGTTAGTAAAATAATAAATTAAAGTTTATATTTTGACTACCAAATTTTTCAAAAACATTACGAATACCCAATAAAAAAAAAATATATATATAATTGTTTTTCCTCGTCTTCTTTTCAAACTATATATGGAATTAAACAATTCTCACCTTCCTCTTAACACTTCTCTCCATTTTCAGTATCTTTTTTGCATACCAACAATATTCATATTCTTCTGTACTAAAATACATTACCTCTATTTTGATCTTACTCATACTCATACTCTCTTCCAACTAATATAGCACATTAAAAGTTTGCTTTAATATAATATGTTAATGTTAAAGTAAATATCATAACATTTCTTTTAACTTTTAATCTAACATTTTTAATAAATAAATATTATTTTTCAATAAACAAATAATTTATTATTCTACATTTTGACTACTTATAATGATAAATAATATTAAAAACAAACTTCTACGTAACAATTTATGAATAGAAAAAATAGTGAAATAAATGTTTTCCATACAAAAATTAACATTAACATATTTAGGCCACATTTCTCTTACTTAACATTAACAATTAAACTAGATAATGGTGTACCATAAACACAAAAAAAAATGCTTCCCAAAATTATAGTATTCAAATTTTTATTACTCTTTCATAATAAGAAACATTCCCTCATATTACATTGACAAATATAATTAAATCAACGCAATTTAAAGTTTATAAAACATAATATTTGAAATTTAATAAATTTAAAAACATTCAAAACTATTAAACAAAAAGTGTATATGATTATATATTAATAATTTTGTTAATGCATATTCATAAATTCTTGTGTATGTCCAATGATGTCATATATAGCTTAATTACCATACATCTTCCATAGAACAATAAACTTATTTCCAAGATTTTAATTTTACATAAAAAAAATGTATCTTGTTGTATACTTGTATTACATCAACGTAACGATTGATGTTTTTAAATTATTATTTATTTGAAAAATATATTTACTGAAATAAAAATATTAAAAACATTTGATATATAATTTTGCTGTCATTTTAACTATTTGTATATTTAAACATCAGATTGCCAAATATTTAATTATCCTCATAAAAATGTTGTTTCGAGTTAAATGCCAATCTTAATAAATTAATAAGCTAATTAATAAATTAATAATAAAATGTATATTTCAATAATAAACAATTCTGAAAAAAAAACTGAAACAATATAACAAAAACTTCAAATAGAATATTTTTTAGAAAATTAAATATAAAAGAAAATTGGAACTGTTTTGATTGATTTGAAAGGAATTTTAATTAAAAATGTACAAAAAATATATATATATATATATATATATATATATATATATATATGTAAAATCTACAAATTAATCAATATTTACAGATATTAAAGGATTTGAAAAAATGAAAATGATTCACAAATATAAATCAAAAATATGAACTACTTCATCTGTTACCATATTTATAACATAATTTTATTAAAAACACAAAATAATAAATATAATTAAAAAGTTATACATAATTTTATTAATTCAATGATTTTACTTTATTTTAATAGTAAAGATTATATTTTAAAATTCCATTTTAATATCTGAAATCAAACAAAAATAATTTTATTATTTTTATATCATAGTATGCATGAAATAATTTATTACAATAATTTCACATACATATTTATTTGATTATATAAAATTAGATGAATTATGAGAGTTCAAATATAGACTTCAATAAAAATTATTGGTATATATATATATATATCATATAGTTTAATATAATAGTGTATTTTCAATATTTTAATTTAAGTGTTATATGTACTGAAATTATTGTTATTTTAAAATAAATATTTCTTTAAAATTTAAATATTAATAAAAATTAACAAGAAAATATGTGTCCTAAACTATAAATTTGATGAGTCAATTTATACTCAAATCAAAATAAAATAATATATTTCTATGTTATACCAAATCAATGCCAAAAGAAAATAAATACCAATTTAGCACTCATTTAAATATCTATTTTATTCTCACATATTACAACTTACCACTATGTCTAATTTTGTTTCCTTTCCAAGAGTTTTCTAAATTTCTTAAAAATTCTTCAAAAATATTTACACTTTTCAACAATGAAGTTTTTTTATAGTCCTTTAAACGATTACTGTTTACGTTGACATCATTGATAATTTCTTTTTGTTTTTTTTCATATTCATTAACTTCGTCAATTAAAGTACTATAACAGAAACAAATTACACAAATGTTTATATTTCTATATACAAAAACAAAAAAGAAATAAATTTACTTGATGGTAGGTACAATGTTTGGATTGAATTTATCAACAATTTTTGGATTAAATGGTACACAAACTTTGCCAGTTTTTGGATGCACACAGAATGGAGACTTTAATAAATGGTTCAATCCCTTTGTTACATTAACATCAAGTCTTGGATAAGCTAAATATAATAAAATATCTTCGACACAATACTTAGTTTTAAAATTTAGCAATCCCTATTAAAAATAAATTATGCATTATTGAAAAAAAAAATTTATATTTGTACCTTTTTATAATTATTTTCCACAACAATAGTTAAAGCTTCCCATCGCTGAACACTACTTTGATACTTTCCAAATTGTAAATTAATTTGTTCCTTTAGTTTTTCATCAGCAATAAATGATAAAATTTTATTACACTGTTCTGTTGTTTCCAAAAAATTTTGTTCAGACAGAAGCGAATTAAATTCTTCTTTTATAATAGAAATAGAACGCCTAATAAGAGTTATAAAATGTAATTGCAACAAGTCTATAATTTGTTTATAACAATTTACTTCACAAAAGGATGATTCACGTTATATTTTTTTGAATCTCCAGCAGATAATAAAACTAAATAATCAATAACAGCTCCACGTTCAGAAGGTGAAAGTTTTCTTGCAGATTCATCACATACCCAACAATGAATACCTCGACGACCTGAGAATACCCATAATAAATGCTTCCATCCAAAATCATCACAAAGTGCTCGTTCCAAAATTTTGACAGAAATAACCATAAATCTACATGACCATTAAATTAAGTAATTTTGTTGCATAGAATTAAATAAACATCATTTAATTTGACTATATACCTCCAACATTTTTGACATACTTCAGCTCCTGAACAACAGGTACGAATTTGATCATAATCTGTCATATCAATATCAAACACTAATTCTTTTTCCATAGCATGAAACTGAGGATAATTACGACAAATTTTAGGACTACAAAAAAGAATAACAATAATTATTATGATAATTAAACGTTTAATTTCAATAAATTATATCTAAATAATCATAATTTAATACAAACCTCATATTAAATACAGCTCCAATATCTATTTTAAAAGGACATTTATTTTGAATTTCTGTTTCAAAATCTTTTAATGTATTAAATGATTGATATCTAATGTAAATATCTTCATGTAAAGTAAACGAAAATTCTCGATTTACAAAATTTTCTTGTTTTACTAAAATAGAACAATTACAAATTACAATATATAAAGTTTTTAATAACTGCAATACGTATTTTTTTAAACAAATAAAAGATTTCTTATGACTTTAGAGTAAAATATAAAAATTAGATTTTTTTCACCAAAATTGGGACTACAAACCCAAGATATGTATATTTCATCTAATAACCGATAGAATTTAGCTTTAACAGACTTTTGATTTGTTGTATGCCTAAAGGTTTGAATTTCACTATATTCAATAAATTGAGCCACTTATTCAAAAAATAATAATTGTTTTAAATAGATTTTGAAAAAGGTAAAAATACTGTGAGTCTATAAGTTATTCAAATTTATGTTGTTAAATATGTGTACTTAATCATCTACGAATATATTAAAATATTATACAAGTAAATAAAGTATTACACTCACCATTGCCGTATGACAACCATTTGTAAAACTGTGAATATGGGAACAATTTCTTGTAATAGATATTAAGATAATCCGGAAACTGGTCGTCACCCATGTTGTCGTGTTCCACCAGTAAAAATGTAATAAAATGAATAATGGTAATTTAAACTTATACGGTCATATTTTCAAAATAAAAACTTAAAATCTACTGTTTTTTGTTAGGAACTTACAGAATGTACGAATGCAAAATAATTGTGAAGTCCTTAATAATATTGATAGTATCACAAGGAAAAATATAAAAGGCGGGAAACTCATGTTTACGGTTAACCACTGTTTCACAGCGTCTTTGCGTAAAATAAAACATAACATATAAACATTTAATCTATAGTCTTTGAACCACTACACGATTACAAGGTCAAAATTCTATGACGTCTTTAGATATTTTTATTTACGTGTTCGATATTATTCTAGTATTTTCCGTCACACAGCAACGTAAGTGTTCATTACTGTTATTGTGGACTTCGTGTTGTGTGGAAGAGTTTCACATATAAAACGTTAACGTAGTTTAACATATTTTTAATCATATAAATTTCTGCGGTTTATAAATTAACGATCCTGTTTTCTCATTCGACAACAAACAAGAGACTACATTTCAACACAGCCAATCTCAATCATGCCGAGTACAACATTTCGCACGTTCGCCCGTTCTTTTGGGTCGACAATGTAAGTTGTTCAAAATTGTATTTTTCACGATATACGTGTCTTGTACTTATTCTACGGCGAAAATCGATACGTAAATTCCATTGGGTATTATTTTTTTGGGTATCCATTGTCAATTCGATTTCAAGTTTCACATCTCCGCAAAATTACAGTCATGTTATCGTGTTAGCCTGCTAATGACTGGTGATTTTCAAATGTTTGCTTTTATTTGTGGTCTTAAAGCCAATGTCAATAACCGAATGGATATGTGATTTCCCGATCATTACACGTTAGATAGGTATTTTAGTAGCCTAGATAAGTTTGACGAAAACTTGTCCTTGAAAATCTCAGATAGATACACCAATTACAAAAAAATTTACTAGATAATCAACGTGGTTGTAACAATAAAATTTTGTCTACCTCCCACATTGTACAATTAGTGATAAATTGTAGACCAAACTGATGGATAAAAGAGTATTTTACATTAGTAGCAGGACATATTAAAAGACTGGGTTAAGATTAAATACATTTAAATTATGACCTGGTTGTAATATACAAAATCCAAAGAATATTATTGAAGATAAAACAAAATTAATATGTTAATGGATTAATTGGTAACCCATAATAAAAATATTTAATTGTGTTATTTTATTTTCATACCACACATACATTATGACATATACATATTAAGTTTATAGTAATCAAAGATTATAATAATGGTATTTTATACAAAATTACAGTGTAATTATAAGAATTCTAATGTAAAATTCTAATGAATGTGATAAAAATACTTTGGCATATATTTTCAATGATAAATTTTTCTAAATACTAATTATTAATGGTAATTGAAACTAATTATTCATAAAGTATTCAATTTTAGCCACATATTCGCCTATAATGTATGTCTTATTAATTAAATTATGAATATTATTTCAACATGCAATAGATAGAAACAAATATTTTTATTTTAAAGTTGTTTTATTTATATTTCAAATTTTTTAGTTTTTTTTATTCATTTTTAGTTTTGAAATAAGTCATTTGAAAATTTGCAATAATGTAACATGAATAGTACAAAAAATGAATATAAATAGTTAACATTTTAATGTGAAATTAAACTTATTTTATTTTACAACATAGTTCTATCAAATACAAATACTATATATATACATATATATAACATGAGTCATTAAGTTCCGAGGCTAACTAGTAAAAATACTTTTTTGCAAAATTTGACTTTAATCATCAACATAGTGACCTTCCATAGCGATACAATCATTCCAACATTTTCTAAACTTTCAATGCTTTTATTATGAAACAATTTGTCTTTGTCTCAAAATAAGCTTTAATTGTGACTATAACCTTATTGGAACCAAATCTCTTTCCCTGGAAGATCTTGTTGAAATCCGCAAACAGGTAGAAATCAAATGGTATCAGATCTGATAAATATGGAGACACCTGATATAAAATTTATAAATCGAATTGTTTCCCACACGATCTATACATTGTTCAATTTCACCATGATTTTCATCGACTTGTGGATTGATGCATTCTTTTGTTGAAACGGTGGTTTTTTCTTTGCCATGTGAAGCTTTTTCTGCTTGATTGTTTCATCCAATAAATGCAGTGTAGTAGTTGATCATTTAGTCTTTCAGAAGAAAGTCAATAAACAAAATTTTGTGCGTATTCCAAAATACAAAGGCCATAACCTCGCCTGCTGACAGTTTTGTCTTTGGATGCTTTCGCCGTCTTATCTTTATTCAGGTGATGCTTTTTTTAACTTCGGTGTATAGTAATAAATCCATGTTTCATCCATTGTTACGTACTGACGCAAAAAATCCTTTTTATCTTGCGTAAACAACTTCAAATAGTGCTCTGAATCATCAATTTGTTGTTATTGTTCTACTGAGCAAATTTAGCACCCGCTTGAACAAAAGTTTTTTCCAGCACAATTTGGATATTATCAGGGGTAATCACATTGGTTTGAAGTATTGCCTTCAGGCATTCTGGGCCATTGAGAAAATTGCCGATTTATAACAAAAAAAAGGGTAACCACTTTAATTGGACGACTTGTACGCTCTGCATATTCAGTGGTTTGACTGTGTTTAAAACCCATAGACCATTGACAAATGGTTGTTTTTGATGGATATCTTTTCCAGTAACACTTCGAGCCATTGCAGAGTTTAAATGGTATTTTTTCCCATTTAAAAAATAACAATTAATATACAAAACTAGTTTTTATCTATTGTATTAATCTTCAATATTTCAACAACAACTGAACCGAATATTATGAAATTTCTACACGTAGAAAAAAGTGGCATGGTATTGGCGGTGCATCTACATTTCAGTCCCAGGATTTATTAACCCGTGTGATATATATTCTAAATTTTTTTTTTCTGTTTCTATATAATTTTTAGTATTAATTATATTAAATTTATAAGTCAATATACATTAATGCATTACATAACGTGTTATGCTTATAAACTAGAAATTTAAAAAAACCATTTGATATTGTTTCGATGAAATATCAACCTACTTTTAATAATATGACTTAAATTATATGGTAACTATTTCGCTTTGAATTCTTTAATTGTATATATTTTATACTTAAGTTCAATTTTAAGTATGCGTAATTTTTTTAAATAGTTGAATAAAATGAGTTTATTTATCCTTTCTAAAACAAATATACCTATTCTATATTATCTGTCAGTAAACATAAGCCATAAAAATGTTCAGTAACTTACATAGGATAGTTATAAAAATACAGTTTTTATTTTTTAAACTACCAAAGTACATATTTATACTTTTTTAATACTAATTTTATGAACATATTTATTTTAAAGAGTATTAATTTTTATTCATATTTTTAAGTTGCAAATATATTATAGATATAACTTCTATGTATTTAAAAGAATAAAACATTTTGTTTTTGTTTAGCGAAAAACCAGTGCGTACACATTTAGTTAATGTTTATGCCTGTTTGACACTATCCATGATAGCAGCTGCAGTGGGGGCATACATTCATGTGTTTACGCACTTTCTTAGTGCTGGATTACTTACAGCTCTAGGCGCAACTGGTTTATTATTGGCACTTATGTATACACAAGACAATGGAAAAAATCACACACTCAGAATTGGTTATTTAGTTGGATTTGCTTTTTTCACAGGTTAGTTTTTACACCAAAATTTTATAATTTATAATTATTAATCGTAATATGTTTCAGGTCTTGGAATTGGTCCACTTATAGAGTATGTTATCCATGTAGATCCTAGTATCATACCAACTGCATTTTTGGCATCGACATTGGTATTCACATCATTCAGTCTTGCTGCCATATTTGCCGAACGTGGAAAATGGCTTTACCTAGGTGGTACCTTGATGTCATTATTATCTGTACTCGTGTTGATGTCTCTATTTAATGTATTCTTTGGCTCGGATCTTATATTCAAAGTACATTTAATAATATGAATACCAATACAATACATTTTTTCAAATTCTAATCTACTTAATTATTTGTAGAGTTATCTTTACTTTGGTCTTGCCCTCATGAGTGGTTTTGTTTTGTACGACACTCAGTTAATTATGGAAAAAAGACGAGCAGGAGATAAGGATTTTATTGCCCATTCAGTCGATTTATTTGTTGATTTTGTTGGAGTTTTCAGAAGACTACTCATTATTCTGGCACAAAAGGTTTATTAATAATAACTAATATTATTTTTGAATTTTAATAATACTGTTTTATTGTTGTAGGAACAAGGATCGAAGAAGCGCAAAGACTGAATGAACCGCATCCTCTAATAAATATATATTATTTTTTAATATCAAATATAATTACCAACTAAATATCAGCCGTGTACCAACAATTTAAAATTAAATTTAAAAACAAAATTTACATTGGGTTTTTTTTTTTAGTAATTCTATTATGCATATTATTACTTTGTAAGTTATAATTTTAAGATATTAATTTAGTCTATCAAAAAGTATTTAATGTCTATATTATGTTGGTGTAGGCAATTAAATATAACATATTTTAGATATATGTTCATGAATGCATTAAAAATAGCATTTATATTTAAAAATAATTTCTATTGTCAGCAAAGTGGTTTTCTTATAATAAAAAACTAATAATAAATTTATTATAATAATTATGTTGTATTTGTTTAGTTACTACTCTTTCAGCTTAATTCAAAAGCCTCTAGGTATCATTGTATTATCGATTAATATTAAAATTATTCTGCAATTCAAATTGTAACTAAGGTTTTTCAAACAAAAAGAGAAATTGGAACATTCTTATAACTTCTTTATGAACCAACTAATGTGTTTTAATGAACTGGAGATCTTGCAATAAAATTATTTTACATTTAAAATGAAGTAATGAAATTCATTAATTACATATTAATACCTAATAAATAAGTTTTATCATATATCCCGGAGGTTGAATCAAGAACATTTCTACAAAATCACGTTAATAATAGAGTAACTATATATAAATTGTTGAGAATTGTAATTTTTACAATTATATCTCGGAAAAATATTAATATATATAAAAAAATACGCTTGTCAACATTTTTCGTTAATTTTAAAATTTGATGTCCCAGATAATTATATTAAATATACATCAATATATATAAAATGTAAAAATATGTATACCAGTACGACTAGAATTATTTGCTTAGGCTAAACACACTAGATTGGTAATGGAAACATTAAATGCCTCTCTATAATAATAATCTGCATCAATCATTAACATATCATTAGTCAAACCCTTTAAACTTTTCTAATTTCTTTTTTCATATATATCAAGGCTAGACAAAAAGTTAATCAATATTTCTGATTAATTAAAACTTTAATATCAACTACTTAAATTCATCACGAACTAGTCATTTAAATAATGAAGTTATTCAATCAAAAAACGAAATTAGTGAAGCAATAAAAAAAATATTAGATGAAAAATGTTTTTAATTTAATGTAAAAAGTAATATTTCAATTTTTGTTTTAAGTAGAAATTCTCTTCCATTTTTTACTAGTTCATCTAGCACTGAAAAGGTTTAATTTATGTAATAAATTACCCACCTAAACTTCAATTTTATTAAACAGTACCCAACCTTAATTCAATAAATATTGTATCAATACATTAACCAATAATGTGCATAAAATGTAATAATAAATAAACAATTTGTGTCCATTGTCTAAATGGCTCCATTTCCTTTGGTTGAATAAAAAAAAATATATATGTATATATATATATAGTTTACCCAATACGAGTAAATTTTATTATGAAAAATGAGGTTGAGGTCACACATTGCTCCAAAAGTTATGGAAAAATAAAAATAAAAATGACGATTTTCATTAAATTTAGAATAGAATTACATCAAATGGTTACAGAAATCTTGTTCATCTCATTCATACATCATTACCTTATTTATTTACAAAAAAATAAAAACTAATAATTGATGAACTCATATGGACTTCTGCATTATCCTAAATAGTTAAGTTTAGTTATCTAACTACAATTACACTTATTTTTTCAATAAAAGGTATAAAAAAAAAAAAAATTAGATAGCTAAACAAATTTGAGGGTTCTTTTTCTCTTTAGTATGGACGATTTCTGTCTCCTCTTCTGTCACTATAAATAAAATTTATCCGTTAAATTATAGCAAACAAATTATGAGAATCAAATTTTTCTACTCACTCTCTCATAGGTCCACCACCACGTCCACCACCGCCACCACGGCCACCTAGTCCTCTGCTGCCACCACCAAAACCTCTACCTCCTCCACCAGGACCTCCACGGCCACCACCCATACCAGGGCCTCCACGACCACCACCCATACCACCACCACGACCGCCACGCATTGGTGGTCCACCACGTCCGCCACCCATGCCTCCTCCACGTCTACCACCACCATCACCAAATCCTTCAGGCCGTGGCTCATTGCATCTATTGCAGTTTTGCCTCCAAGAAAAGTTCGTGTTGGCGCAGGTTGGATTTGAACATTTCCAGTCACCATCACGGCCACCTGAATCATTTCCACCACCACGGCCACCACCTCTGCCACCACTACCACCACCCATACGGTCATCTCTTCTACGGTCTGGGGGTGGTCCACGATCATCTCTACCACCTCCACGACCTCTACTACCTCCTCTTCCTCCTAGAAAAAAAAAATCATTAGTTATTAAAGTTACTGTATGGACATATTAAAAATTAATATTACCTCTAGGCCCACCATAAAAACCACCTCCATCTGATGGGTCGTCTGATACAGGATCATCCATTTGGTAACCACCACCATATCCTCCTCGGCCTCTACCGCCACCACGACCACCTCCACCAATACCACCGCCACGTCCACCTTGCCAATTGTCTCTCTTTGTAGCTAGTTGGACACTAATTGTAGATCCATTGAATGATTTGCCTAAATTATAAAATAATGTTTAAAAACATTATTAAAACGAAAAAATATAATAATATACTTACCATTGAACCATGATATAGCACTATTTGCAGAATGAGCATCATCATATGTAACAGTTGCTTCTCCTTTAGGTCTTCCAGTTGATTTATCATTATACATCCAAATTTTGGGTTTACCTGTTTTCTTATCAGTCTAGGAAAGTAAAGTAACATTAAAACAAAAAAAGTTCAAAAATACCAGTAAAAAACTACATTACTTTAATAATGCCAATTGAACCAAAATGTTGTTCAATATCAGCTTCAGAAGTATTAGTGGACATGCCAGAAACAAAAATTGTGTCCTCTTGGACAATGAAGTCACCACTACGATCATTAGGTGGTCCACTACCTAGACAAAAATAGAACATAAAAACATAATTACTAAAAGACAAACATTTAATAATCATTGATAAAATAGAAAAACCAAGACAATCAGATATTTCTGTAAACCATGAAAATGAGACTTTAAAATGTGAGGATATTTTATATTAATTAAAGATTTTTTTTTAAATTTATAAACTATTTGAACAAATTATGTTCAAAAAAAAGTAATAAAACAAAGTAGCTCCCATATATTGTCAAGTTGCAAAAAATAATATTATGCAACACGCTTATGTGTAAGAAGGAACCACTGATAATAAAAAAATACTATAATTACACAACTGAAATTAAAACCACAATGCGCTTTTGTTGCTTTATTACTTTATAGAAATAAGATATTATCATTAACTACCAATCAACAGAAAGAACTGCACCAGTTTTAGTGGCGTGCATTTTTGAGGCGCAGTAAACACATTTAAACCAATATACACTCCTATACAAAAGCCAATTTTAACTTAACCATTAAATACATTTTAAATTATAACCTACAAATAAACCAATCAACACAAGAGTAAAACCTTTCAATACTATATGCCAATAAGAAAAATAGAATATTAACAAAATGTATTACTATATTTATATAGTACACACAATAACCGATCCAATTTAGTAGTTTAGAATATCATTAAATATCAAACTATTAAATATATTTTTAGATGTATTAACTCAATAAATCATATTAACAGCTTACAGATAACATTTATATTGCATGATTTTTATAAGGTTACTGATTATAACAGTTAAAAATTTGGAAATTATAATTATTTTCATTTACTCCATTATTATTTTCTACAATTTTACAGTAAAAAAGAACTATTTTATTATCATTTGAAAAATAATAATTTGTTTTACACTTTAAAATATTCAAATTATTTTATTAGCGTTATATATACACAACACACAACAAAATAATTTTCAAAAAAATGAGCACTTTTAATGAAAATTGTTATTAATATTTTTGATAACGTATTATTTTGATTTTATGACTTTAAGATGTAAATACAATATTTCTATTCTATTTTATATATAACTAAAATATCTTATAATTGTTTTGGATTATTAAAACCACAAGTTTTATATGTTTAATTTATTGTATTATTAGTTAACAAAATGTATAAATTAAATTTATTGTATTATTAATTAGTTAACAAAATGTATAAATTAGTTCGATAATTTGTCTTTGTATTATTTAATGAATTAATAAAAAAAAACATTAACAATTTACTTTTTGAACACTTAAAATTTGATAAACATTCTAATAATATGATAAACCAACTTTCATTCAGAAGTGTTTTCCAAAATAATTGATAATTATTAGTTATTAATCACAATTTTTAAATAACACATTACTAGTTTGAACTCAAATAAGCATGCAAGACAATTTTGCATCTTGTTTATATATATAAATTTTTACAAAAAAAAAAACTGATATTACAAGTTACAACTACATATGTAAACAATTAAAGCAACGAAATAGAATCCATTATTTTGTTGATACTATATCAGAACTTTTAATTAATAGTAGTATATATATATTTATTTTAATAATAAAAATAGTTTATTATACACAAAACCCACACAACATAGTCAAATATACTTTTAACATTATTCGATAGATATTTGTGAATAATAATTTTATGATTTGTTGTCAGTAACTAAAAGTTGTATTTATATAGCCAAATCAAATTAACTAACTTTAAATTATATAAAAAAGAAGAAGAATATATTACCATGTCTTAAATATACCATAATTCCCAAAATAAAATCCTTCATTTTCAATTTACCTCAAGGTGAAGTTTACCAAATGTCAAATATAAATACATTAATCCAACAAATTGATAAAATTAAAATAAAATCTGTTTTTATAATAAAAAAATATACTGTATGAAACAACAAAATGTCATAAAACCAATTTCATCATCTTTCTGAACAGTTATTTACATATATAAATAAAAAATATATGTAATATGAGTTTTTAAAATTAAAAACAACATAATACAATATTTATAATATTCAACAATTGAAAAAAACTAATTCTTATCAGAATTATTTTATGCGATTTATTTACCACACATTTATGTGTAATATTTATATTCATAAAATAGATTAATCACCCTTATACTAAATTACTCTTCCAATTTAATAAATCATATATTAAATAAATTGTGAAACTGCTAACCACTTTGCACGCCACTTGATTTATAAAAATTAATAAAAATATCATAAATACCATTTCTCTAGTATATAACAAATTATATGATGAAGAATTGCTAAATACAGGTTAGAAGTATTACCTTGACAAGATAACTAACTTATCTCGTTATCAGCATTTGAGGATATATATACTTATACAGTTAACAGACTTATTTGAGCGCCTATGAACCATTAACTTAAAATGTATATAAAGCACCACTTGAATTCGGTGCTATTTACCTTTGTTAAAACCACCCCTGCCGCCAGAGCTAGAACAAAATAAATCGCATACACAATCAAACACGATTACATTTATAAAAGTTGACAATTAAAATAAATAATTTATGAAACAGAGAATCGTTATTATTTATAATTAAAAAAAAGCAATTAAATATTTGTTATTATATATATTTAACGCATATTTATAAAAAATTGATTTATAAAACATTAATAAAAAATGTATAAAAAAAAGAAATTAACTATACGACTTCAAAATCAATATTTAATTACTTTTGTTAAAGAATTATGTATTAAAATGTATGAATAACAAAAATTATTAGATTAGTCCTCGAACATTAAAATAATTTAATTTTACTTTAAGCTTCGTATATATTATATAATGAAATGAAAATATGATATAGTATGCAATACTTTTTGAAAAAAAAGCATTCAACCAACTTTTCATAAGGTGTAACTAATTTAAAATCTATTTACATACTTAAATACTTATATATCTACTATTTTAACGATTATAATTATATTTAATCATATGATTAACAATGTGATGGATACAACTGTATCAAATAAGTAAATTACTAATTTACTGAAAAAAAAAACAAAATTTAACTGGCTTAAATTTTATATAGAAATTTACTTTTGTAAATCACTATAAAAAACTAAAATTTTCTATTATATGCACTACAAATATAATGTAAAATTACTTGTTTAGCAAAAAATTTCTTAAATTTTTTTATTAATATAATATTTAATTGTTAAATTAAAAAATTTTTAGAATATGAGCACATTAAAAATATATTTATAAAATAAGATGTGCCTTTTATATTATGGAACATGACATCGAACAATAATCACCATCACTTATAATAAAAAAATGTATACTTAATTAAACACATATTCTAAACAAATTGAAATAAGTTTATTTATCTAAAACAATTATATTAAATGAAATAAAAAATAATTTATGATGTGATTAAGATTAACTTATATATATTCATTGTATAGCATACTTATAATTAATTACCTTACACTTTAACATGAACTCGGGTCATTAAAAACATAATTTAGGCTAATAATGATTTTGATTATTGGGTATACATTTTAAAAATCTATATGACCTTAAGTTCTCCCGATTCATACTATATGTATATTTATATATATACACACAAATACCGAACACCTATCATTAGTATTATAAAAAAACAGGGACTATGCTTTATATATTTAATTATATTAATTGCAAAATATAAAACATTCACTATTTTATCAACAGAAACATTCGAATGAAATTAATAAAAATTTTATAATTGTTTGAAAATATTTAGTTATTTTAAATTATACTTTTTATTATAAAATAAAATGAACATACAATAAATAATAAATATTGTTTTCAATATTTTAATCTATCAATCAATAAAATTATGTCAAACTTTTAATCATTATAGGGTTTCATAATTGTTTTTATAAAAATATATCAATATAAAACAAAAAATTCCTAATTTACTCTATATAAAATTTAAAACAGTTACAACTCACTTCACAAAAAAACTTTGAAAATTTACAAATTTCTTTCTGCATAAATATTTATACAATTAAAAATATTATTTTAAGAAATAATCTATCAAATTTAAAAAATCTTCAACATTTATAACTTTTAAAAATATATTACATATAGAAATATAAATTAATTTAAAATAATACAATATCATTCTTATTACTGGTAGATGTATGTTTAAATATTTAACAAATTTACCCAAATTATTATATTATATTATACTATACTATACTATTCTATTCCACATACTACACTTGTAACATATTTAAACACATATTTCAATTTATTTTTAATACATAAAAATAAATATACTTAGAATCCATATTACATACATAACAAATAATAATGTGTAAATATACTACACAATGTACCAAACTATAACTGTAACTATAATTGTCTTTAATTTCATATTGCTAAATAAACAAGTGACAAATACAGTATAGTTCATACATTAAATGTATATATATATGGACTCCGTGACATTTGCAATAAATGAATCATATACTGTGAAAACAGTCGCTGTTTTTTAAAACATATCTAATTAAAACATACATGTATAAATAAAAATAATATACCCAATTAATAAAAGTATGCTTTAATTAGATAAAAACATTTTTAAACATTCAATTAATAATTCAATATAAAAATTATATCTACAATAAATTTTACAAAAATAGAAGTATACAGAAACCAAGTCATTTACCCCGAGCAACATCACCACCTGTTGCCCATAATAACATGATATACACCATATTTGTTGCAGAAATAAGATAGCCAACAAAAGGGCGACTTGAATTTCTGTCATTTATATGTGTATCACACTCCTAGTCACTTGACCAACAGAATGTACCTTACCTAATCTACATATAAATAATATGAAATAATTATTATAAATTTAATTAGATAGGTAACCTATGGATATATTTTGTATAAACTATTTTTTTTTAAATATTGATATATTAACTGATAAACAAGTTTATCACAGATAATGTCTACACAAGTTATACTATATTATAGTGTAGTAATTGTTTTGTTACAATATATACACTTTGTTCTCATTTGTTATAAAACTGTACTAGTAAACAATAACTTTTATTGTATATCACCAAATATTAATAAAAAATATACACTAGTTTAGTAAAATCTAGTATTATAAAAATAAATTATTAACTTATTTAAATATTTAAACATGTTTACCAACAATTCATCAATATAAAAACGAAAATGTTAATTCCAATATGCTCAATAAAAGGAATGTTAATTATACATTCTCACGGCCTTTTAATACAGTTTATTAACATTTTAAATTAGTTCTTTATTAAATTTATTATAAATTTGAGTTTGACATAATATTATAACAATATTATTTTATATTTATATAAAAATGATGAACCAAAAATACTATTGTAGATTCCAAAATTATAATTTATACTTTTAAATAATTAAATTGAAAATAATATAAATAATTATAACACATATTGAAACATTTATTAGATATCCCGAATGAAAAAGTATAAAAATAAAGTATTATTACACACATACAAAATGTTATTTAAAAGAAAATCAAAATACCATTTGATATTTTAACTCTTCTTTTATTTAATTAATTCTCAAAACCAGTTTAATTATATTTCCAATATTTTAACAAAGCTATTAATAAATATTACCACCCATTTTATAGTTCTCTTGAAATTAAAATAAAAGAATGTTATCATTTCATTTTATTTACAATCGAATATTTTTTGCGAGGCTATTATAGTTATTATTCCACATTATAAAAACTATATATTTCCCATAAAAATTCACTAATTTATCAAAATATTGAATATGAAATAAGATAATTTTATCTAGTTTATATACTCAAAAAATGAGAAACCTTAATAAAACACATATTTGCAGATGTATATCATCTAAGATAAAGTAACAATACCTACTATATTTCGTTAATTTTATAAAATGTGAACTTACTCATATCCTCCACCAACACGGTCTTGTCTACCTCCTAAAATTTAATTAGAATTCATATAAGAAAATTAAATTGAAAATAGTTTTTTGTTTGTATGGCAAGGGAGGAATAAATATTAAATGTAAGGAAAAGTAATGTAAATAAAATTATTTAAATTACTTAAATCAATTTAATTATTATGAAACATTTCAAATAAATTAATGACATAAAATAAAAATATTCTCTATTCTCTAGAGATGTTAATTTTAAATTTTACTCCAATTACCTCCAAAACTGCCAGGTCCACCATATCCACTTGATGGAGGACCACCATAGCCATTACCACCGCTTGAACCATTAAAAGAACCTTGTTGACTTCCTTGCTGTCTGAAGCTTGGAGGAGGTTGTTCATACGCGGGATAACCACCACCTATTTTCCAAATAGTACATAAATTTAAATTAAAAATGTGTAAAATAAATAAAATTGACTAGTTTTAAGAATAAGCCTTATAAATATTGTACATATTTATTAATACAAAGTAATAAGGGCTAAGAGATATTCTTTAAGATTTTATAAAGTATTAAATTAAAATAGTAATCATTTTTTTTAAGATTTATAGAATATTTTCATTTGTCAATTATTTGATTCCTCAAATTAGTTCAAATATCAGGTGATCGTGCTTCGATCGGTATTTTTTTTTTTTTTTTAAACCAGTTTTTCATACGGATAAAACGACGTTTTCTAAAAATGAAACCTAGCTAGATCAATTTATCACCCTCGAAACCCTCTGCATACTAAATTGTCTAAAATTAGCAATATCCAAAAGAAAATATGCCACATTTTAAGTTTGTAGTGGATAAAAGTGAAAACGCTAACTGAGTAACTGAAAATATGAATGGTGTTTATGGTTCCAATACTATAATATGCGCAATTTTGGTTTTGTTGATTCTGTTCTGGTAATTTTGATTTCAAAAATGTACCACCATACTCTAAAAGCTCAATTGTAGAAAATGTTGATAAAATAATTAATATCATTGAATTATACCATTATGTAAGGACTGTTTCGAATCCCCAGAAGCTACACATTGCACAAAAAACTGTTTGGTACCACTTAAATAAGGCTGGATACAAATAAAAGCTTGATGTATGGGCGCCATACGAATTTACCCAATAAAACCTCATGAACCAAATTTTCATCCGCAAATTGCTACTAAATTGCAACAAAATCAACAACTCATTTGTGTAGCAGATGGTGAAAAATGGGTCACTTATGACAATGTCAAATGAAGATAGTCATGGTCGAATCATAGTAAGCTTGAGCAAAAGAAGGCCAAACCAGGATTGACAGTCAGGAAGATTTTGCTGTTTGGTGAGATTAGCAGGGAATCATCTACTATGAGTTGTTTCTTTACAGCCAAACTCTTAATTTGGACCTGTACTGTCAACAATTGAACTATCTGAAGGAAGCAATCACCCAGAAGCGGCCAACGTTTCTCAAAAGGAGAGAAATTGTGCCATCAGAACAACACCAGGCCACACATATCAATAGTGACTTACCAGAATGTATCCATCTTATAGTCCAAACTTGATACCAAGTAATTACTACTTGTTACTGACTATACCGAATGATTTTAATAATGAAAAATTAGCCTTAAGAGCTTGTGAAAATTGACTGTCCAATAGAAACAAAAGTTATTATAAGAGGCATAATGAAATTACCTCCATAATGGCAACAAGTTATCAAACAAAATGATGCATATTTGACCCAAATTGGATCATTCTAACAATTCTAAATAAAACCTTCAATTTAATGCAAAAATAATGAATCTTTTTATTATACTTTAAAAAATAATAAAAGAAAATTAAATTATTTTTTATTCACAGAAAATAAAGAGCTACAAACAACAGTTACAAAGTAACATATATACATAAAATTTTAAAAAACATTTTTTGTAAGAAAATGTATACATATATAAATCAGCATTTTTTATCACTCATTTACTTTCCCATTTAAGAAATATTTTTAGCTCCCTTTTTTATTGAAACTTTAAATATTAAATTATGCATTTGATGTACAATCCTAATCAAATGTTAAATTACATCTATAAATACATAAATTATTGACATAACAGAAGTTGATAGGTATAACTTATCATCCATTAAATAAGATATTGTATTATGAAAAACTGATTTTACTAAATTTCTTCTTCTATTCCCTCGCCTCTTTTTATAATACCTCAGCTATTTGTGGTTGGCTACCTTTGTCCTAAACCTCCACTTGAATTGATCTTCCACATCATTCATGCACACACCTGCAGTCGTCATATCACACTCAATCACGTTTAACCACTTCTTTTTTGGTCTATTCCTTCCTCTTCTTCCTTCAACCTTCATTTCCATAACTGTTCTTACTGCTTCCAAATCTTCTCTCCTCATAACAATCGACACTACTCCTATGTTTCCTCTTACACATTAATTTCTTATCCTATCTTCTCTTGTCACTTCTCACTCATCCATCTAAGCATTATCATCTTTGTTCTATTTTATTGTCCACCACCCAACACTGAATCATACAACATAGATGATCTCGCTACACTCTTATAGAACTTACTTTTCAACTTTATCTAAATTCTTTTATTGTATAGAACACCAGACACTTGTTTTCACTTGATCTACAACACCTAATTTTATGTTCAACATCCTTGCTAAAATCCCCTTCTTTTGAATAAAGAACCCAAAATATTTAATACATTTAACTTCCCTTATCTCGTCTCCACTACATATCATAACAAACCTCATTTCTACTATGTTTAATGAATAAATTAATTTTACACATACTTTGGCCTGCAGCTGTTGGTGGTGGAGGAGGTTGATTCCATCCACCACTTCCCAGATAACCTCCTTGAGGTTGTGGAGTTTGCTGTTGCTGTGGAGCACCTGGTTGTTGGTAACCTGGTGGACCTGGAGGAGGAACACCATATGCTGGATATCCACCATATCCACCAGCTACACCACCACCACCACCACCGCCATATTGACTAGTAGAATATTCTAAAAATATAAATTTGATCAGAAAACGTACAATTATATTTTATTTCGATTTTACATATAAATGTATTGACTCTAATGGAGTTAGACAAACTAAATTACAATAGCAAGTACCTATATAAATTAAAAACGTAAATTACAATAATTTAATTCCAATAAAATAAAAATAATCGACTAATTTTGGTGTCAAGAATCAAACAAAACGATTTTTGTTTGTATGTTATTGCAATAAAAAGAGAACCCATTCCCTAGAAAACTTTTGATGCTCAAACAAAACTTGGAGGTTGATTATACAATAAGTAATTTTAATCTATTATGTTTTGTGAAAATGTATAAAAATTGATCAGTCGAAAACAGTTTTTAGCATTTATAATATTAAACTGTTTTATACATATTTTTACTATTTTTTTACACAATCTTTAAAAACGTTTTACAAAGCGGAAAATAATTAAGGCGGTTAGTTACTCTACGCAATAAAATCCGTTCGACGCGGATAATTCTATCAACCGAAATAACGTATGTTCTACGTTAAACGTTGTGACGGCTTGCGGCAGTCGACAACGGGCGTACATCACACGCGAAATGGCCGATAAGAAAACTGTTGAACAAAACAGACACGTAAAAACAAATATACTCACGTGGATTCGCCATGTCGTGTTTAGAAACAGTGAATCAGTAGATCGAAAACTGTGACGTCGAAGAACTTGGATTAACGATTCAACAAAATATGGATACAGAAAACAGAAAACGGACGTCAAAAATTCAGATTAATGGCGGACGTTCGATTAAACAAAAATCGGCCGGTCACCGTCTACACTCTCTGTAATACCGCTACGTTGGTTAGGTCTGTGCGCGGGTGGGAAGGCGTCCATTGAAATCGCACGATCATTGGTCCAAGCGTTTGTTTATGGCGTAGCGGCGCGTCGTCAGCGCGCACTGTGGTCGTCAATCGACGCGGCAGGTTCGTGGGAATTTTCGTGTCTTTCATTCTAGCCATACTGTATACATCACTACTCCCGCCCAACAATGAGTCTCAAATTTTACGATTTTTTTATCATTTCTTGTAACCAACCTATGCTTAAAAAGTTTTCTGAAATTATAAGTTTTATATAATTTTCAGACGAATGCACGGTAAAGATCAAATAATGGATTTTAATAAAAAAAATAAATAGTTTCGTTAAAAAAATCGAATTTTTTAAAAATTGTATTATTTTTAATAAAAAGCTTATCTAAATTTACATTGTATTACTTACATAATTTATTTGTTACAAACCCGGTTTAAAGAGAAACATATCTCCAAGTATATGCCCATGGATGTAAAAATTGTATACCCCATTATGTTGTCAACTTCAAATTTAATGATTATATTCGTGTCGAAAAGCACTTGCATGCAGTAATATATAAATTGTACTCGGAACTAGAAGAAAATAAACACATATAGTGTAGTTTAGACAATTATCCTTATCTAAACTAAATGTTGTCTATCCATAACATTAAAAAAAATAAATTTAGAAAATATAAAACTGATAGACATGGCTAAATTCTCAATAAAATGTGAACTATTACATATAAAATAATTTTGATATTAAAATAAATCAGATTTTGATGTATAAAACGTTTTAAAGAACGGTTGAATTTTAAATATTTGCCCCAATATTTATATTACTATTAGAATATATCTCGCTATTTCAGAATCTAATTGTAATATCGAATGATCATTTTTTTAGTTACATTTAAAAACAATAAATTTTCGTTATTGCAAAATAATCTGTAATTATTAATTTTATTTACTAAAAATGATGTTCTGCAAAATAATTAGTTTTAAATAAACGTTTAAAGAATAACAGATTATATATAAAAGACTTTTTTTTATTATTATTATAAAAGATTTACTTAATTTAATATCGTTCATTTTATTATTTTTCAAATTTTTTTAATACTTATAAACACTTAGGATATATTATATTGTTGTTTTCAATCAAATTTTTAAAATATCAATAAAAACATAATGTGTTTATGAAATAAAAATTAATCGTTTTGCTTATTACATTTTTTTTTATAAAAAATGTACATATAAGATACAAAAAGATTATTTATTATAAACGTGTACCACGAATGACGTTTAAATTTTTGTACAGGATAGATTATTTTTTTAAATGGGTCCATTTTTAAGTTTAACTTCAAGCCCACTAAATTTAAATCAAGCTTAATCTAATGCACGCACATATAATTACATATCATAAATAAGTAATTATATATATTATACACATTTTTATTTTATATTAATTATTATAGAACATCCTTCTGATGCTTAAAGAAATTATATGTTATTAATTTAGTATTTGAATAATTTGATCTAGAGTTCAAAATATTATTGTTTATATGTTATCGGGAATAATATTAATCTTTACTATCTTATAGCTACATAACTGCAGATTATATGCATCTAATAAAATATTTTATATTTAAGATTAATTTTCAAAATTAAAAATATGTTTACCTAATTTTCTGATAAAAACTAAAAAATATTAATTTAATACTATATTTGATTATATATTATATTGATTGTTTATCACTGATTTTGACTATAACAATATGTTTTTAACAATTTTCCCAATTATTAAAGTGATAGGTCTTGATTGATTTTTTTTCAAATAAATATAAAATTTAAACACAATAAATGAATGAAAAATAATTTGTATTTTATGCTAATTAACTCAATTATGTACACAATACTTTATTGTTTATTAATAATTTTTAAATAATGTAACAATTATGAACAAATGAATTAAATAAATAACACGTGTTTAAGGCACATCAAATAGGAATAATACTGTAGTATATATGAAAAATGTTCTATTGAAGAAAGTCAGTAAATTTTTTATTTTTAACCAATAGTTAAATGTTTCTTCTTACCAAAATAATAATAATTTATAAGCACTATTTAATATATTGGAACATTCATAGCAATTGGGATTTTTAACTAGAGTATATATAATTGTGTTTTGTGTGCGACAATGAGACATTACAGATTTATTGTATAGACAATTTGTTTTAAAAAACACTATTAATGATTAGTTTACAGTAGTCTTTGATGCCACCAATTATATACTCATGAAACAATTGATATCATAGGTTAGACAATTGGTAATCCAAGGTATTGATTATTTTAGTATGAATTTGTTTTGTTATTCTGTAGTTGTCATTGATAATACACTTGCTTTAATTTCTGTTTCTTTTTGTGGTTATTTTATTATAAAAACCAAAACATGGAGTAGATCTATTCCATGTCCCTAAGGACGTTTCCATCCTTGGTGTGACTATTTGGACAAATGAATTCACACTTTGGAATGAACACACAAAACAAATAGTATAAATACATATATGTATACGTGAAGTTGTTTTATTTTTTCAATAAATCCTCATTGCTCCGACTTAGTCTTGGCATGGGGTTGATGACCTTTTTTTTAGTTCATCAGCTACATCTAACAGCACTGATTAATAATACGCAAGACATCGCATATATATGCATATGTAATATATTATTGTAATACTGTTTCCACTGAATTATGTAATAATCAAAAATTAAATTTCTAAGTAATAATAATTTATAAAGAATTTGTTAAACTTTTTATGGGTTCTATTATTAATAATGTTTTGATTTTAGGAATTATCTATGTCATGATTGTTGGACAGAACAGAACATTTTTGAAGATGGAACCTGAAGTGGTTCCAAAATGTGAGAAAGAAAACCAATACATGAATAATTCCGAAAATAAAAACAATATTAACAATTTATAAACAAAATATTGAAAATAGAAAATTCAACTATATATAATTCGTCATTTATTATATTTTATACACAGAGATATATACAATAAAAAAATATAATAATACATGTTATATAAATGTGAAAAAGAAACTATATAAATACAATATTTGTTTTTAAAATATGAAGTTACAAATGTCAAATTTAAGTTAAGAATGAAGAATAAAATATAAACATACAAATTTAAACATTTTAGTTAATTATAAAAAAGGTTTAGATTACTTAAAAATATTATAACCTATGAGACAAATTTGTTAAGATAATTTAATTATGGATTTTTTTTAAACTTTTTAGATTTTGTTGTATTTTTTTTCATATCTCGTATACGATTTAAATCAGTTTCATTAATTGTCCAATCAGAATTTATGTTATTTGAAATTGTTGGGTCCTCTGTTTTTTCATAGTTTTCAATATCCACACGAAGAATATTCATTAGAGACTTCATTAAATCATCCACATAAGTATGAATAACTAAATCGGCTTTATAATCCTAGAGAATAATAAAAACAGTACAATATGCATAATATAACATTTTATAAATTCAATTTTATACTATTACATATTTTGTTTTTTGTAAATTACATATTACAACTCTTCCTTTATTTTTCTTAGCATTAAATGGAACTAAATTAATTGGTTGGATTTGTAGTGAAGTTCCCAGACATATGCATAAATCTGCCATTCTGTATAAATAAAAATATGTTAATTTATTGAATAAATTGTTTTACAATTATCTAAATTTAATTTTCAATGAAATTAAATCATTACTTAGAATGTAATTCTGCTAATTCTAACTCTTCAATAGGCAATTCATGTTCCCAATCTAATATTGTATCATGTAAAACCCCTCGACATTGATAGCCATTTAGATTTTTTCTAATACAACTTATGTTTAAGCATCGTTGACCAACTGATGTTACAGCACTTTTCCGTATATAATTCCTATTATGGAAACAAACAATTTAACAAATATAATTTACATTTAAGATATTTATTATATTATATATTAAATTAAGGATAGTGAATTGGAAGAAATTGAAATGTTTTTTTTAACATTTTCTATGGTACATCTAAACATGGATTTTATTAAATGTATACATGCATATGTATAAACCTAACTTAATCTAACTTAATGAATTTACATTATAATGTAATTTTAAAAATAATATGAAATATATATTTTTAAATATGATTTACCATCTGCATTTACTACATTTCATGGTAAACATATTTCCATGTACTTCAGAAACATACTGACGAAGTAATCCTGATTTTAAGTGAAGACCATCTATATTTTGACTGACAACGTATTTAGCATAATCTAATAATAATAATAAATTAAATAAATGTAAATGGTTATTAATATTAATTATTTAAAAATATGTATAATATATATACATATATATATCAAAGATGGGTCCAATCAAATCTAGGTTTAACAAATTAATGAAAAAATATTGAACTGAACTTAAGTATTTTATTCAGTAATTTAAATTATTTTTGAGCTAAATTGTATAGGTTAAAAATTTCAACTTGTCCTTAGCCATATCTTAAGGTTATAAGTTATATGCTAGATAAAAGCCTTTATTTATTGGTTTATTATAAAATTAATGATAAATATATATATATACAGCTTACTTTACATATTATAATTTAGGATAACACTAGTATGAAAACAATAATGATTCAAACCTTTTTTAATTAAAGACTTAATTGCCATATGAGTTATTGTAGGTATAGCATCGTTAAAGTCTAAGTTAATTTCTGGTTTTTTTCCTTGTTTTTCTAACGTCCAAACACCTTTAGGTCCTCTAGAATGAATACAGGTAATTTTTTCTTTTTTAATGATTTGAATAATTTATTTTTAATACTTATTTAATAGATTGATTATATTATTATTAGATATATATTTTTATTTTAAACAAATAATTTACGAATTTTTCAGGTTTAGTGTTAAAAAAATGAAAATGTTTGATTTATAAATATTGAAGCAATAAATATATTAATTTTTTTATCAGATATTAGAATCTACTACTGTTTAGTTTTTTAAATATGAATGATTTAACTTCATTAATTTTTAAGTAATTTACAATTTACATATTATATTGTTACATATAGACTGTTTACCTTCAAATATAGAAAATAACATATCTAGTATAACATTAAATCATATCATAATAAAATAACATATTTATTGTACAGAGTATTCATTCAAATTGATTGGAATTTTATGAATAATGTATGTAACTACTTGGATATTCAAAATTTTAATTTATAATTTTTTAATTAAACATGAATAAATACTGTTTAAATGAACGTTCAAAACACTAATACTTACCTAAAATCGGGTATACCTGCTGATGTACTTATTCCAGCACCTGTATGGAAAACGGTATACTTAGACTCTTTGATCCAGTTAGCAAGAATTGAAATCTTCTGTTTTAAAACTTCAGGAGAATCAAAAACCTAAGAAGATAATAAATATAAGTAATAATACTAAAAATTACGGGTAGACTTCAAAATAAATAGCATTAATTTCATATACTTCAGCTAATCCAACTTTTCCTTTCCATTTATATGGTGATAAACCATCTGCATAATTGCACGACATGATTTATTGATTTAACAAATTTTAATTATAAATTAAGTCTATAATTACGCAAATATACTTGCTTGTCTACCATAAATTACAATTAATAAGAAAAATACTAAATTTTAAGCGTATAAACTAATAATAAATAAATTAGAATAATAAATTATAAACGATAAGATAAAGAGTAGATATTTTGTGTTTTTGGTCTTTTGATCTAATCTATAAATTAAATAAACGGTTGTCTTATCATTCTTATTTATGTTAACAGAAAGAATGCATAACAAAATTTTTCACTATTATTCATTTTGTTTGGTAAAATGTTGATAATATGGGTCTTCTTAACTTTTTAAGATGGTTTTTGACTTGTAAACTGTGAGGTATAATTGTGCATTTTAAAATGAATCACAAAATTTGGTATGTAATAATATATAAACTGAAAAATAAAAATTAATTTATAATTTAACAATATTGAAGATGTTTTTTTAAACTGTCAATTTTCAACGTTTAATATTTATTAAAAAAATATTATTTTAGTATGGCGTCTGATTTTTTCTATCCAAACATGGGCGGTGTAGAAGAACATATATTTAATTTATCACAATGTCTTTTAATGAAAGGATATAAAGTTATTGTTTTAACTCATTCGTACCAAGATAGAGTTGGAGTACGATATATGACAAATGGGTTAAAAGTAAATGATTGTTTTTTTAGTGAAGAATGTGTTATAAATCAATGATTTTTATAGGTATATTATTTACCAATTAAACCATTCTATAATCAATGTGTTTTACCCTCAATGGTTTCATCTTTACCGTTAATTCGATATGTATTAGTCAGAGAGCAAATTACTATAATACATGGCCATTCAGCATTTTCAACATTAGCTCATGAAACAATGATGATTGGACGTTTGCTTGGCATTCAAGTAAAAATCAATTGGTTATATATTATAGTGTGTATATATATATATATATGTGTAATAGTTAAAAATATTTTATTTTTAGACAGTATTTACTGATCATTCACTATTTGGGTTTGCTGATACCTCAGCTATAATTACCAATAAATTTTTGGAAATGTCATTGGCTGATTGTAATCATTGTATTTGTGTATCACATATTGGGTATAATTTAAATTTAATTGTATAAATTGTGTTTACAATTTTAAAATTACTTTTGTAGCAAAGAAAATACTGTATTACGAGCACGTGTCAATCATCATAGAGTATCAGTTATACCAAATGCTGTTGATACAACTGCATTTGTTCCTAAATTAGAATTAAGAACCAAAAATAAAAGTACTTATTTTTTTTTTTTAATTATTAAAATATTGTAAAATTTTAATTGATTTTTATTATAGTTACAATAGTTGTGGTTAGTCGTTTGGTTTATAGAAAAGGTGTAGATTTATTAGCTCAAGTTATTGCTGATATTTGCTTAAAGAATCGAAAGGTACAATTTTTTTTTTAAATGTGATATTTATAATCAGTTAAATTATTTAATAGGTACAATTTATTATTGGAGGTGATGGTCCTAAACGAGAATTATTAGAAGATATTCGTACCAATTTAAATATTGGCGAACAAGTAACATTACTAGGTAGTTTAGAACATTCACAAGTATGTAATGTACTTAATCGCGGACATATATTTTTAAATACTTCCTTAACAGAAGCATATTGTATGGCTATTGTTGAAGCTGCTTCTTGTGGGTATGATTTTATCTTAAAAAAATTGTATTATTACTGCAAATTTATTATTAATTTTAAGATTGAAAATTGTAAGCACAAGAGTAGGTGGCATACCAGAAGTATTACCTCCAGAACTCATAATTTTAACTGAACCTAATGTTCCATGTAAAAATATTTTTTTAATATAAAACCTATGTGTTATAACGGTAAAGTGAAATAATTATAACTATTTTAGCCATCTTACAAGGATTAAATCAAGCCATAAACCAAGTAAATAGTGATGTTGGAGTTCCACCAATTGAATGCCATCTAAAAGTGCAATCGCTATATAACTGGATGAATATTGCTAAAAGAACAGAGATTGTATACAATATGGTTTCATTAGAACCACCAAAAAGTTTAGGAAAACAATTGCGCAGGTTAATTTACCTATAAACTAAAATATTTATAAATTTAATTATATATTTAAATTTTAGTTATATACCAACGGGAGTATATCCATTTTTATTAGTAGTATCATTTATGCACATATTACTAAAAATTTTGGATTGGCTGATTCCACGCTCAGTAAGTAATAACAAATAAAATTTAATTAACTACTTTTGTTTAAAAAACCCTAATTTTTAGGAAATAGATTTTGCCAAGGATTATAAAACTGAAAATAATCAAGCACATTATAAGTAATACATCAGTTTCTAAAAATTGGTAATGTAAAGATTGTAAAATTGTTATTTATTTGATACAATTTTAAATAAATAGTTCTAAAATACATTTTTATGGACGGATTTAATTACATAAATTTTAATACATTTGATATAATATGATTAATATGAAGAAATTCAAAAGTTAAATACATTCAACAATTATTTTGATGACTATTTGGTCATCTTTAATAAATCCTTTTTGAAGAATTTCTTCAACAGTAACAAAATCAGCATAACCAAATGCTATGGGGTTCATAGGAAGAACCTCAGTACTGGTATTTCCAAAAGAATACCTCTTAAATGCTTCAGATTCAGCTGATGATTGCATTTTTAAATTAATAGTCTCCATTGGATTTATAGGATGAATTAATGATAAAGTAATATGACCAGAAAATGGCCAATTTAAAGTGTCATCATAATCACCAGGCATCATGTGAATAAAAAGAGAAATATTACGATTGTCTGTTGATATATTTATTCGACCACACACTCTAAAATTAAAAAATACTATAAACATATACTTCAAATTTAAATATTTTGTATATATGTTGTGTAATTATTTACAATATTAATTACTTATATCCTGTTGAAGATGTATAGAATCCTGGAGTGTAATATCGAGTAGCTTTATCTTTCATTAATTTCAATGCTTCCGTAAAATGTTCAAATCTCCATACATATATGCCATTGCATGTAAGTAGCAATATTGCATTTTGGGTATGTTTAAACTCTATGATTAAATTATTAATTGTTTCACTGAGTTGTTCAATATCTTTATCTTTAATAACAAGGTTTTGATTCAAGCGAACTATATCTTTATCTTTTTCAATATTACTTTGTTCCAATATCACTATTCTTTCATATAAATTACTGTTGAGAATTAAAATAATTACTTTTTAGTTTTATCATAAAACGCAGATAAATACAAAAGCATTATTATTGAGCATTTATTGGTCTTTACTCATCTTAGCATAAGGTGTTGTATAATTTGATTAGTTATTATTGAACTGTATTCAATTTTTAAAAAAAGTATATGAAATTGGAAAATAAAAATAAAATTAATTACTTACACAAAGGTGAGCAAAACGAGCTAAATACCCAGTCTTGTTGATTATTAAATATTTTAAAATACACATAGCTTACCAAAGTAACGCTTTTTGTGAACTAGGATCTTTATTTGCATCCCATAATTGAGTAGCTTCTAAAGTTTTAGAACAAACAATGTCTCCATTTCGTAATTTGTTCTTAAAATCAATATGGGATTTTGAAAGTAACTAGAAGTATTGAAGCAAGATTAAAATTATTTAAAAATAAATTCTTAATTTACAATTTTCTATAAGTAGTTGAATATAGGTTAATGTGACATTGTAACCAAAAAGTATCAAAATATTTAATAAATTAAAATTCACACTAACATTACTTAAAAACCATTAATTAAAAAGAAAATGTATATAACAAACTTGATTTTTATTGAATTCACATGAAGCAAAATGTTGATCAGCTTCTAATAATGGTATTACCGCTTCACAGCCATCGTTTAAACAGGTTATATTTTGTTCATCTATTTCTCGTTTTGTGTAATTATCGGGAAATAAACCATCTATAGATAAGGGCAAGGAATCAATTGGGCAAATTTTAATTTCCCGTCTAAAGAAAAAGAAAGAAAAATATTAATTGAAAACGATATTTTTAAATATGTTACAATGATCAACATATTATTACAAATCAATTATAAATAAAATTAAAAACAATAAAATTGACCAATATATAAATATAATAATAAAATAAAATATTTTATAATGCTTACTTTAGCCATGCGTTGATACATTCAGAACAAAAACGATGGCCACATCTTGTCAGCATTGGTTCCTTGAGACAATTAAGACAAATAGAACATTCAAAACGGGGATCTATCACTGATAGCATTTTTTGAAGACTTTTTGTTAACTGTAACAACAATAAAAAATATTTATTTATTTTTGGGTTTTTTCTAAACATTAAAGAAAATATTTTATTTTGTTAAACAAATGTATGAATGTATTTTTACCAATATATATCAAAAATATTTATATAACAATATCAATAAATTGGTACAAAATATTATTTTATTTATAAGAATTTTCCTCTCAAATTAAAATATAACATATTTTTAAATTGTAAATTTGAAAAATAAAGGAAAATTTGTCATTTTAAACAATAATATATTATAAACATTTTATATACATAATGAATCGATTTTATTTATTAAATTAAAGAATAAATAAAATTTATTCGTTGAATTTTAATATGAATATTTACAAAACCAATTTCATATTTAAAAATGTAAATATTAAATAAACAATAGATAGAACTTAAAAGTAAAACTACAGATGCAATATTCAAATTTTAATACGACAAAGCTCACAAATACTTTGCTTTGATTAAATTTTTAACTTATATAAAAATCAAATGCATTAGTTCGTTGTAGGATATTTATCTTGATCAATTATGAACAAATTGATAGATTTTACACAATGTATTGTTAAATAAATATGACATGTAATACAGTCATATAAGACCCCATCAATAAGGTAAAAAATTATTATTATATTTATAAAAATAAAATCCGTTCCCAAAGTACTCGTCAAATTCTAAATGTGTGTTATCAACTTGTAACAAAAATGAATAATTTAAAGTTTTTGAACTGCGTAAAATAAATTACGATAAATATATTACCTGTTTCTCATTAATGATCAAACAACTTGTTCTTTACTTGCAAAATCACTTTTCTTTCACATCAACGACGAAATGTATACTCCGAGTAATATTTACGCGTGCGCGTTAACTATTACGCTTAACATTCGCACGATCACAATAGATCATTATTGTTTATGTTATTGCAAGCCCGCAATTACAACGTTGTCGACTGTAGCATACCAATCGCAACGGACCGGAGAATTAGATATTAGATAAAACGACCGACGACAGATAGTCTATGGATAATATTATCCGTTTTATATAATTTATAATTCCTATTGGCGAAAACTATTTCTTTCGTGGTCAATAAAACACGACTGGTGTATAAGTAACATGGTGTCACGTACAATTACTTTCTCTCACTTATACATGCGCATGTACCTAAGCACACACTACCACCAGCATTGGTTACTACTATTCAAATGTGTAATCGTAATAGACAGTCATCGACAGGTACATCGTACCGTGAGCTATTATATTGATATAACGACTGCGACGATATACGTGCATAATTACATAGACAACTGATTTGTTTTTCACGCAATTATTGAAAACACTTCACTTAATGTTTTACGTGATTCATTAAATACATTTTTCAATATTTTGTCTGATTGAATGTTAGGAGTTTATACTTAATGAAATATTTGAATCAAACAAAATATGTAACTATTCTTGCAATACAAATAAAAGATCTTGGCGATAGACCGCAAATCATTTGAAAAATTCTTAAGCACAAACACACACATATATATATATACAAAAGAACTGACAGTTTAAATATTACGAGTTTAGCCAAAAGTATTTATTATTATTATACATTTTCAAAGATTTTTTTTTATCTAGAAACAAAGGCTGATTTAATAATTAGCAAATAACGAAGTGGCGAATTTCGTTCTGGAGTT
Organism: Geopemphigus sp. TES_GeoC_2020; assembly: GCA_025469175.1. NCBI lineage: Eukaryota > Metazoa > Arthropoda > Insecta > Hemiptera > Aphididae > Geopemphigus > Geopemphigus sp. TES_GeoC_2020. The sequence goes on along the minus strand of JAIPRN010000477.1, from coordinate 23,741 downwards.
CCAATAGCGTAATATTTAATAAAAAGATAATTTTTTTTTAATTTTCTATCATTAAAATCAAAATCTATGTTGCAATGATATTTATTGAATGATTAATGAATCGAGTGGGTATATCTATTAGATATAGATAAATGACCAAATTTTAAAATGTTTTGCAATTAAAAATTAGCTTTTTTGAAGTTAATAAATAATTATCATAATTATCAAGTTTAATTGACATACTAAAAACGAATATTTTTATCAGTTTGAAAAAAAAACATTATTTTATGTACATATATTTTAATAGTCAAAAAATCATAAAAATTGAAACAACTTATATGAATAAATATATTTTCATATTAATAGATAGATATGAATTAATTTATAACTTTTTTATTTTTGTGAAATAATTTTACATTAAAATTACAATCGTTGAAATAAAAAATTAAATATAACATTTTTTATGGAGTTGATACTTTTTCTATTTTAATTTTAAAATTATAACTTCTCTATTAATTTTAAACCTCGAATCATAAAATTAACTTAATTTATTTGAGTTAATTTTTTTAATAATTAATTTGTCACCTTTTATAAATCGAAAAAATCACACAATTCAAATGTGTCTTATTTTGCTTTCGTAAATAATACTCTTGTTTTGATTTATTTTCGATTAATATATTTCATTAGCCATTTTATCATTATCCTTTATAATAAATCGTTTTATTTTTAATTTTTAATAGGCAAAATTAATATGAAAAAGGAAAAAGGTTAGAAAGTAGAGAATTAGCGTTAAATAGAATAATTTTTAAGCGGACGAGTGGTGGAAAATTAAGTTTTATGGACATGTAGGACTAGGGTGGTCGACTCTATAGTTGGGTGGTTAAGGAGAAAAAGTAGACGAAAAATATACAGGTGTTCGTATTATGCCTGGATGACGAGTGTACATGCCAACTTCACTATTACTACTATTATTATTAAGTGCGCGGTAAAATGTCATTGAACTGTATGGTGTGCGGCTGAAAATACCCAACTCGTATAGAGTGTTTTAATGTGAATATGGATAATAAAAGATTATTCTCTATGGATAAAAATTAGAATCTCGTTATGTTTAAAATGTTGAGAACCCTCGGTCGCGCATGCGCGCACCTGTAAACACAGTGCGATTATATTGTTGTGTATGTTGCGTCCTTGTTGGGTCAGTTAATCGCTCCCGCTCCCAACCGTTTCCTACTCGTTTCAATCGTGCGTAGCTTGCTCGGTAATAGATGAGCGGACGGGTGGTGTGAGTGGTCTGGAATGTGAACCCGCTCATCTTGCCCAGTAGTGGAGCGACAGGCTGCCACAGCTCCACAAAGGATTTCTGTTTGGTGCAACCCCATGTAGACTGGAGGCTGAAAAAAATCTAACCGCCATCACTTCTCGAGTGTACGCCATTTTGTTCGTGTCGACGCGATATCTCGTTGCGGCGAATGTTTGTTTATTTTATAATTTATATTTTTATCGTGTATCGTCTGTTTGATAAACTGCACCCGGTATTGTGCCGCACTTGACACGAACGGTAAAAAAAAGGATCATCAGTGTTTGTGTTTCGGTTAAGTCTTTGTCGTAGTGATTTTGTTTCTATAACTGGAAAGAGTTTGTGGTATTTATTCGGACTGAAATTTGATAAATTTATAAACATCGAACCCTGGAATCATGAGTTACCAGCCCCGAGGAAGTATGTACTGTTTTGTCACAAAAACAAAATCATTTTTGGCTCTTCCTAACTGTAATTACATAATTTATTTACGTTGAAATATAGTTTCCAATAATATGGTGAACCCGATCAATGAGACTATGGACATCAAAGACCCGTCATTAGTATGGCAACAGAGCAGCCAGTATTTGCCCGATTCTGGAATACAGTCTGGAGGCAGTACTCAAACCCATTCTATAACCACCAAAGAGGATGACATGGAGAGAGACCGACTATTATTTGATCTCGATCAAGGATTTCCACAATCCTTTCCTCATGGACAAGTGGATGGTACTAAATTAAATCGGCATTATTACAAATTGATTCGATTGTTTATTTCCTTAATGGTACTTTCAGGTATGAATCAGCATATAGGCCAAACATGTAATGAGAATTTAGAGGATGAAGTTGAAATGCCAACTCAGTTTAATGCAAACAGTGCGGCAAATGTACAGAATATGACTGGACCTAGTCAAATGTTAAAATATGCCGTTGTTAATTTGATCAATTACCAAGATAACGCTGAACTTGCTACCTGGGCCATTCCAGAATTGATTAAGTTGTTGAATGATGAAGATCAAGTTGTTGTATCACAAGCAGCAGTTATGGTATATCAACTTTCCAATAGAGAAGCTGCTTTACACGCAATCATAAATAGTCCACAAGTACATATTTTATACTCTTATTAAGATGATTTTAAAAATTGACAATTAAAAATAATGCATAATTTTATAGATGATTGGTACATTAGTTAAATCTATATCAAACAGTAATGATTTAGAAACTACAATTGGCGCGGTTGGGACATTACGAAATTTGTCCAATCATCGTCAGGGTCTATTAGCAATTTTCAAGAGTGGAGGTATTCCAGCTTTGGTCAAATTAATGAGGTTAGTTTTATTTGTTTTTGTATTTTTAAATTTTCCGATGCACAATTTATTTACTCGTTAATTTGAATAATAGTTCTCCAGTTGTATCTGTTTTACGAGATGCTGTGATAACTATCCATAATTTGTTGTTACATCAAGATGGTTCTAAAATGGCTGTTCGTGTGGCCGGTGGCTTACAAAAAATGATATCTTTATTGACATTTAAATCTAATAGTCCTTCAATCACAGTAAAATTTTTAACGGTCATCACAGATTGTTTACACATATTGGCTTGTGGAAATCAAGAAAGCAAATTGATAATACTTGCTGCACAAGGACATGTTGAGCTTGTTCGTATCATGCGAACATTTAATTATGAGAAATTGTTATGGCTCACTTGTAGAGTACTTAAAGGTATGCAATATTTGTAATAATATTTTTATTTCCTGTATAAATTATTTGTACAACGTTGTTTTTTAGTATTATCAGTATGTTCCCGAAATAAACAAGCTATTGTAGAAACTGGTGGAATGCAAGCTTTGGCTATGCATCTTCAACATGACAGTCAACAATTGGTGTATAATGTTTTATGGACTTTAAGGAATTTGTCAGACGCTGGTACAAAGGTAATTCATGATGAATTTTGATATATTAAAATATTAAGATTTAGGTCTGTGATTTCAGAATATTTCTTTTTGATGTAAAACAAATGAATATTTAAAATTGAATATAAATTTTGCATTTATATGTAGTATTTGATTTGAAATTTACATTAATACATTTGAGTATTTTTAATTTATTAAGCTAAAGTAATGATTTGTAAATTATAGAAAGTTATATTTTGTTTGTATTAATTAAAGTTAATGGTCAATATTTATGTAATTTAACAAAACTATACAAAAGTTGTAATTGTTTTGGTTTTATCTGTAAAACTAATACGTTAAAATTAATGTTAACTTATAGATATTTAAAATTATACTACATTATTTTAGTTGTAAAAATAAATTATATTATTAAACACAAATATCTTTGTGCAAGTTAAAAATTGTTTAAAGTTAAAGCTTATTAGATACACAATAATTGTAATAAAAAAATTTATTTTTATTAAATTAAAAAATTATAGATATATATATATATATATACATATATATGTTTTATCATTTAGGTTGATGGATTAGAACAATTATTGCAATCACTAGTAGCAGCATTAGGTCACTCAAATATAAATATTGTAACTTGTGCTGCTGGGATTTTATCTAATTTGACTTGTAATAATCAAAGAAATAAATTGACTGTGTGTCAATTTGGAGGTGTTGAAGCTCTTATTCGTGCAATTATGAATGCTGGAGATAACGAAGAGATAACTAAACCTGCCGTAAATGTTTCAATTAATTTAATATTATGACAAAAATTATAAAATTATTAGCCAATTTATTTATTTAATATTGTTTTAAGGTTTGTGCTTTAAGACATATAACGTCAGGACATGCTGAGGTTGAAAATGCTCAAAACTCAGTTTGTCGATCTGGCGGTATTCAAGTAGTTGCTAAGTTATTACAACCATCATCTCACTGGCCCCTTATCAAAGCTGTAATTGGTCTTATAAAAAACATAGCTCAATGTAAAGCAGCGCATGGATTACTTCGTGAACACAATGCTATACATAATTTAGTTGGCCTTTTAATGCGTGCTTACCAAGACCTTCAAAATGTAATGATTTTACAAAATTCATTAAAATAACATTGAATCTATTCACTAATATAATTAATTTCAATAGCATTCAAATACTAGTGTAAAACCAGAAGGAGTCCGAATGGAAGAGGTTATTGAATGTGTTATTGGGACTTTACATATATTAGCTAAAGAATCACAAAGTCGATCAATAATGCGTTCTCAACAAGGATTTATGTCAATATTAATACAGTTATTATTCAACAACTTTGAAAATATACAGCGTTTAGCAGCTGATACATTAAATGAATTAGCCGCAGATAAAGAAGGCGCCGATATGATTGAAGCTGAAGGGGGAACTGCTTCACTAAGTGAATTATTACATTGTGGAAATGAAGGTCTTTGTTAGTAATCTTATTTTTATTTCGTATAATACAATAATATAAAAAATTATTTTTTATTAATATTCATTTATTTCAACAGCTACTTGTGCAGCTGCTATACTGTCTAGAGTTTCTGAACATAAATTACAAAAATGTCTTTCCATGGAACTAACTAATTCGTTATTCAGTGAAGATCAAAATTTATGGCCATCTAGTGATCTTGGTATAGCCCCAGACTTGCAGGTATATATTATTTAAATATGTAATAATCCATAAACGTGCGATTATTTAATTTAAAACTATAAAACCTAGCAATAACGAGATATACACTTTCATAGTAAATTTTTCTATGAGCACTCTGAATTGGTAAGTTAAGTAATGAAATTACATACGCATATCATATTTATCCATAAGCAAGTTTTATGACAATTTTATTTATTAATATTTTTACCTATCCTGCACATTTATTTGGTATATTTTTATCTATCAATGTATCCGTTTTATAGTTTATCATTTGTTTTTTTTATTATTAATATTAGAATGTTTATATTTTTTAGTTAGTCATAAATATTATAAAAATTGCACACCTGTACATTGTTTGAGCTTTAGTGTGTTTTTTTCACTGACAGGACATGATAGGTGTGAACGAGTATGATATATATGGTCAAGGATTGAGCACTGTCTACAGTGGTGTAGGGTCACCCAAATGCAGTGCTTCAGGTACACTTTAAATTTAAAAACAATTGCTTGCGAGTATTTTGTAATAATAGATTACATACTGCTTTAGCTCACTCATTTTTTAATTCAGTCATAATGCTTGGGATTTGGTAAGTTAATTACATAACTAAAATTACTAATACTAATTTATGTTTTTGGTTTATTATTATGCTATTTTACTTACTAACATTTACATTCATTACTTTTATGTTATGTATTAAAAAATTATTACTAACACAGTTTAATACATAAGAATAAATAATTGGACATAATTATATATATTATAATTCTAATGCTTACATTTTAATTTTATGTTAGAAATTTGTAACCCTTTAAACACTTAAATTTTCACACTGATTAACTTTTAAGTTTTAATCAGAAATAATTAAAAATAAATTATTTAATAATTATTTATAATACTCTGTAATATATAAATAATACATATATGATTTATGATAAATATAAGGACTTATTTAGAGCATCTAATTTATCTTAATTTTAAGTTTCCCTTATGAAAAGATTTGAAATGAAAAATTTGAAAAATTAAATAAGTTATCCAAAAATATCAATTGTATTTTGTCTATAAGCAGATATTTTGATCATCAATTATAGAAAACCCCAATATTGGTTGTGCTTCAATAATTAATATTAAACACTAAAATATCTTGCAATAACACATTTAACAATTTTTCATAATGGACAAATAAAATTTGACAAAAAATATTTTATTAATTTGCCGTTTTCGGATTTTTGAAAGAAAAATCTTATTTTTTTTTTTGAAAAATTGTTTTTTATATTTAATTTTAATATGGGATAACAAGGTAAAGATTGTTAATTAATATTCTAAATATTAAATAGATCTCAATACAATATATATTCAATAAAAATTAAAATTATTTTAGTTTATGGAGTATTAACTTTTGATCATAGTGTTGAATTGAATTTTCAAAAATGTTTAAAAATTTTTTTAGGGTATGACACGTTACCCTTAGATTCAATGGAAGGATTAGAAATTTGTCCACAACAAGATTCAAATTATGGCTCAATGGATGTTGATTTTGGTCTTCAAAATGACTTGACTTCCATGCCACTCTAACAATTATTGGACAAATAATAGCATTTATTTGAAATTAAACTTTAAAATGTATACATTTTAATTTATGATTTATTTAGAACACTATGTTATAAATGTAGTTTTTATTATAATGTGTGTATGCCAATAAGTTAAGTACTTTAAAGAAATTATTAAGTCATTTGTCTACAAGAACTAAGTTACAGATAGCTGTAATTACATTTTTTTATTTTAAATAAATTATTGACTGTTTAAATACATAATTGTTAAATCTCAGCAATAGTATAAAGAGAACAATTATGTTAGTATAACGTAAAACTAACCTATATTATTGTTTTATTTATTATCGAAACTTATTTTGAAATACTTTTTTATTATGTATACTATGTAGTATGTAATTTTTACATTATAAACATTAAATATTTAATGCTTCTACAAATTGCATTTGACTTAATGATTATTTTTTCATTTTTTAATGTATTGCTATAATAATAGATTATTAGAACAATATTCTACTTTATTGTGTTTGTTGTATTTAGGATATAAATGCATCGATACCATTTTAATTCAAGTGTCTGGCTATTTTTGTACTAGAAATGTGTGTATATTTATAAAACAATATAAAGCTAATTATGTAAAAATAACAGTTTTTACTATTAGCGTTTGTAGTTTTTGAAAGTGTATTAAGAATATTATGACAAGGAATGCAAATAGACAAAAAACATATCCTAGCATATGTGATGTTTAGTACTCATAAGTGACATAATAAAGAAATTATTAACAGTGTATCAAATTTGATAGAAGTATGCAAGTGTATGGAGTTGTTTTTTAACCAGGATAAGAATAAATATAATAGGATCATTGAATAAGTCACGTCCAATTTCACCCTAACGACTGTAAAATTCAGATAGGAAAAAAATAAACATATTTGGTTTCTTGAGACACCTATTTTACTACATACTCGCCATTATTTATAACATATTTTTGCCTACACGGCATTAATTTTCTGAACGTGGGTGGATAGATATTTTTACCCAATTATTGTAAACACTCAAAAACCGTATTATTAACATTGTCTGTGGGAAAATATTATTCCATAAGTTCTTTTAGTTTATCAAACAGTTTAAAGTCTGATGTAGTTAAGTCGAAGCTATGAGTGGGGGGCGTTTTCTTTTTTTCCTTTTGGCAATACCAGAGATGGTTCACTAACAAACCCGGTTTTTTATGGTTTTGTGTGAGCTTTTTAGGCATCCATTTTGCAGAGACTTTAATAATGAAGAATATCGTAAACAATTTTTTATGTACTGCCTATTAAGATGTTTACTCTGTTAACAATGTCTCGAATTTGAACCCGACGATCTTTAAGGACAGCATAATTAATTTGCGAAACAATGTGACAAATTAGCTGTAACAGGTCTATCTGAACATTCTTGAAGTATGAGCATTTTTGAACATTTCTATCCACTTATGCACTGTATGAATGTACTGACATTTGGACCATATTTCTTTTTCAATATCTTATGAATTTTGTGTAGTTTGCACTAGTAGAACTGGGATGTCACTTCTCCCAAATTAATGAACTCGATATTTATATTACAACAAATGTTGGAGTGAAATCGGATATTACTTATTCAATGATCCTCGTATACATACGATATTTCTAATTACCAAATAATTAAAAAATTATCCGTAGCTATAAAAACACCCATTTTTAAGAACAAAATTTTAAATCGTATAACTTATAAAATGTAGATCTATATATTCGCTTAAATTCATTTATTGTACATTGAGCATCAACTGTTACATTGATAATCGAAGAGGGAAAAGTTTTAAACAATTCATCTTTATAATAATTACCACGGTTACAGAGAAAGGGGGTTCATCGGCTTTAGATGTTTAAATAACTAATGTGTCACTGTTCATGCGTATGTTTTAATAATAAATATATATATATACGTATATAATGTATATCTTTAATTGTGGTCGTAACAAAGAGAAGTGGAAGAAATTGGTTTTGACATTAAAAGATGGCTTATAACACTAAAAATAAACGATTTTAATAATTAATATTTAAATGTTCGGGTAATAAATTCCGTACATCTATTTTAATGTAATTATTGGAGGAATTTTTCTGGATGACGACGACATACAATCATTTGGTGTGTCGACGATAGCAACACTGTCGACAATACGCCAGTTAAAAGAATCCGTATCGACCGTAGCATTGTATTATTGGACGTGACTTCCGTCTGTCAGTCCGATTGTCGCCCCCACCACCGTTACTGTTAGTGCGCGTACGTAATCCGTTCGTTGTCATCGTTTTATTTGTTTTGTGATTGTAGACCTTTCTGCCATTTTTCAGATCCGTGGTTAAATCTGTTATCGTGTCGAAGTAAACCGATATGTACGTGTGAATCTTGTGTTATTCAGTCGTTTGTACACGTTTGTTTTTTCCATCTACTAATCTCGTATCCTGTCGTTCGAAAGTAAGTGTCAAAACACTATTTACTATTATATTATCTATACCATGACAGATGAAAACGGAAAAGGGTGTTTATTACTAAAACTGTTCGTGCGAGATTTTTGGACTTTTCAGATAGTTATCGAATCGAAACTTGGTTAAATATCATAGAACGTTTATGGTTGACAATGCGAATAAGAATAAATCATAGAAATATTTCAATAGTAGTGTGTCTGATAATAGTGGAAAACTATCTTGTTTTGATTTCATTTTTTTTAGTTTCTAATTAAATATTAATTCCTTCTTTAGAAATTAACGTTTCTAAAAATTTGTCATATACATTAGTAAAGCAGATATGTAGTTACAGGAATCTTATCATTGCATACTTATTTAGTGGAATGACTAAACTATGAGTCATAGGATTTTGTGTGAAAATATATTAACTAAAACTGCCTTATTGAGTATAATTATACTTAGTTTTACGATTGAACTACATTTAATATTGTTTTATTTATTTTTTATAGCTCAAACAAAATGTATCAGTCGCGTGTGTGTAAGTAAAACAAATATATATATATATGTTACATATGTTGAAAAATATATTTTGATTTTATATTTATTTTGATTAAGTGCCGAGTAACACAGGTTATTCAAAGGATACAGCTATGATGTGGCAACAAGGTGGGCAATACTTGCCCGAATCTGGTATTCATTCTGGTGGTACTACCCAAGCTCATTCCATTACTGACAAAGAAGATGATTTAGAAAGAGACCAATTAATTTATGAACTTAATCAAGGATTTTCACATGGTTTCACTCAAGATCAAGTAGATGGTTAGCATTTGTGATGATTAAAATCATCTAGTTAAAGTATAAAATTATAAAATTAAACATTTATTTCAGAAATGAATCAACAACTTAGTCAATCCCGTACCCAAAGAGTACGAGCAGCAATGTTTCCAGAAACACTTGAAGAAGGTATTGAGATACCTTCTACACAATTCAATCAAGGACAGTTGACTGCTGTCCAACGGTTAGCTGAGCCAAGTCAAATGCTTAAGCATGCTGTAGTTAATTTGATTAATTATCAGGTACTTTTAATTGAGTTTTTTTAAGTGAATTTCTAATAATGTAACTATAATTTTCTATATTTTAGGATGATGCAGATCTAGCTACTAGAGCCATACCAGAACTGATTAAATTATTAAATGATGAAGATCAAGTTGTTGTGTCACAAGCTGCCATGATGGTTCATCAATTATCCAAAAAAGAAGCATCAAGACATGCAATTATGAATAGTCCTCAAGTAAATATCTAATAATTTTTTCTCAATTTTATCGTTAATTTGTTTTTAATATTTTTAAATTATGTGAGCAGATGGTTGCAGCTTTGGTGAAAGCATTGTCAAACAGTAATGATTTAGAAATGACAAAAGGTGCAGTTGGTACACTACACAACTTATCACATCACAGACAAGGTCTATTAGCTATTTTTAAAAGTGGAGGGATACCAGCGCTTGTTAAACTTTTGAGGTAATTAATAATTGTAGTTAATGTTGAATTTAACTGAACCAAATTATTTTGTTGTATTTTAGCTCTCCCGTTGAATCCATATTGTACTATGCAATAACGACTTTGCATAATTTGTTGCTTCATCAAGAAGGTTCAAAAATGGCAGTTCGTCTTGCTGGAGGTCTACAAAAAATGGTTGCACTTTTGCAACGTAACAATGTCAAATTTTTGACAATAATAACTGATTGTTTACAAATATTGGCATACGGGAATCAAGAAAGTAAATTAATTATTCTTGCTTCGCAAGGACCAATTGAACTTGTGCGTATTATGCGTTCATATGATTATGAAAAGCTTTTATGGACAACATCTAGAGTTTTAAAAGGTTTTTTTAATTAATATTATTTATTGTTACTATTTGTATATAATCAATAAAAACATTTTCCCTTTAGTTTTGTCTGTATGTTCAAGTAATAAACCAGCAATTGTTGAAGCTGGTGGCATGCAAGCTCTTGCAATGCATTTGCAACATGGCAGCCAACGTTTGGTACAAAATGCATTATGGACATTACGAAACTTGTCTGATGCCGGAACTAAGGTAAATACACATTTATTTAAAGCAATATAAATTAATTTCCTTAACGTTAAGTTTATTAATAATTAACATTTTTATATTTAAGGTTGATGGATTAGAGCAGCTATTGCAATCATTGGTAATTGCATTAAATCATTCGGATGTTAATGTAGTTACTTGTGCTGCTGGAATATTATCTAATTTGACTTGTAATAATCAACGTAATAAAGTTACTGTTGTACAAGTGGGTGGTGTTGAAGCATTAGTGCAAACAATAATGAATGCTGGTGATCGTGAGGAAATAACTGAACCTGCTGTAAGTTTTAAAACATACATATAAAATTTGTATTTATAATTTAAATGCCTTTAAATATATTTCAGGTTTGTGCTTTGAGACATTTAACATCTAGGCATGTAGAATCAGATAGTGCACAAAATGCTATACGCCATATTGGAGGTATTCAAGTTATAGTGAAATTATTACAACCTCCATCTCGTTGGCCTCTTGTCAAAGCTGCTATTGGTTTGATTAGAAATGTAGCTCAATGTCAGGGTAACCATGTACCATTAAGAGAACATGGAGCAATTCATCATTTAATACGTTTATTAATGCGAGCATTCCAAGATATCCAAAGAGTATGTAATACATTATTATTTAAATTTTAATATTTATTAACGCTAATTAAATTTTATTTTAAATTATTATTTTGGTTTTGTTATAGACATCTACAAATAGTGTAGCTGGATCGGGTAGATCACAGTCTGGTGGTGTTTATGCAGATGGAGTACGTATGGAAGAAATTGTTGAAGGTACTACAGGGGCATTGCATATTCTTGCACGAGAATCACATAATCGTGTAGTTATGCGTTCCCAGCAAGGATTAATCGCCGTATTAGTTCAGTTGTTGTTTAATGACATTGAAAATGTTCAGCGAGTGGCTGCTGGTGCCTTGTGTGAACTTGCTATTGATAAAGATGGTGCAGACATGATTGAAGCAGAAGGTGCAACAGCACCATTAACTGAACTATTACATTCCCGTAATGAAGGAGTTGGTAAGTGAAAATTATTTTTATTTACGTATTGAACTCTGATATTGTAAAATGAATTAATCTTTTATTATTTTGTGTAAAGCAACATATGCAGCAGCAGTCTTATTTCGAATGTCCGAGGATAAACCAAATGATTATAAGAAACGATTATCAGCTGAGCTAAGTAATTCATTATGCCGAGAAGACCAAAATACATGGCCACCTAATGATCTTGGAATGGGCCCTGATCTTCAGGTATTTAAAATATATAAGATTTATTGCTAGGTCTAATTTAATGTAAAATGTTTCTATTAGCCAGAGGCATACATCATTTGTTAAGGTATGTTTAAAAATAAACAGTAAATTTTCATTATTGCTTTTTATTTAAACGTATTAATATGTCGTTTTTAAAGTTTATGGTGTTTTTACATCCAAACAGTGTTGGCATGAAATATTTATTTTATTGTTTTTGTATTATATATGTATATTTTCTTTTGTACAGTAGTTAGATTTTCTTATATTTTGTAAACAGGACGCATACGATTTGTATGGTCATGGACTTGGTAGCGTGCACAATGGAATGAGCCCAATGCGACATAACAACTACCACCAACAGTCAGGTATGCATATATTAATTTAGATCTAGTGATTGAATTTGCTTTATTGTTTTAATTATTTTGCACTTGTTTTGCATGCAAATCTTCACTAACAGTAAGTATAGAGTAATTAAATTTTTCATTAAAAATATCTATAATACTAATCAATATTTAAAAAATAATTCTAAATTTCTATATAATAATTTTTAATTGAATATTTGATAATAAATTTACACTATTATCTTACTAAATGTAAATAATTGTAACTATAAATATTTATTTGGTTTTTCATACTTTAGGCCTATACTTAAACTCATATTTCGACAGTTATTTTTTTTATTTAAAAATTATGAACTAAATACAATTTTTCTATGATCTATTTGAATTTGCTTGTACTTTTCGCAATTATTTGCAGTTATTTTTCTCATTAATTTACATATTACTAGCTAAATTTAAAACTTTATTCTTGAAAGTACTATCCATGTTTAATTTTTTTTAAATACATAAATCATTTTAAGAATTTTTACCATTAAAATAAACTTTTATTGAAGAAACATATTACTGTAAAATAATTTGGTTTAAACATAAATTAATATTTTCAAAACTAATGTATTTAGTAATGAATGTATAATATTTACAACATTTTTAACTAATAAACAAATTTTTTTAATATTTTTTTCTTTTATGCCATTTAATTTTTTCATGTTAATTTAGTATTTAGGATATATTATAATTTGTTTAATAAAGACATTTATTTCAAATTCAAAGGTATAACTTATTAAATAAAGAATATAATGAAATCACTTATATTAACAAAATATATAAATTTTTATCTGTACATATTATATATAATTTTTTTTTAGGGTATGACACGTTACCAATAGACTCAATGCAAGGATTAGAGATATGTTCTCAACAAGAATCTAATTGTAGTCCAATGGACGTAGTGACAGCTAATGATATTGATTTTGGGCGTCTAGGAGATTTACCTGAACCTCCTCAAGACAACAATCAAGTAGCTGCTTGGTACGATACTGACCTATAAATATTGTGGAAATAATAATTTTAACTATAAAATATTATATACGAATAGATTACATTTTTTATATTGTAAAATAAATTACTAGAGTTTGGATAGCTCCTCAATAAAAATATTTTGTTGTAATACTGTAAAAAAACATCTAGTTTTTGGTTGAAATAAGTTACGATTGATAATGAATGATGTTAATGTTAAATTTAATGAAAATAAAAGATTATACGAGAATCATTCTAATTATACAAACTGATACTAACCTAATTGGCAGATGAACGTTATTAAAACTTTTGAATCTTTAGCACAACTTTTGAATTGTTAACATATTATTTAATTATTTTTATTTATTATATTTCTTAGAAATTTATTACACTGTGTGTTAGTTTAATATAAGTTATTATATGCTATATTAATTTTGTGCACAAACATTAAAAATTTCCTTTATGATATTTGCAGTGTTCTAAAGTTATTATCTATTGATCTCTATTTTTTTTCAATGTTCTTTTGGTTAATTTTTGTGAATTATTTAGTATTAAAAATAAGAAAATTTGTAATTAAAATCAATTACATATATGATAGTAAATTAATTTATATATATATATATATATATGTTTGAATTGTATTATTATCGTTTTAAGATTATTTTATGTTTGAATACTATTTGGATAAAAAATACCCAAATTATTTCATTTAATATTATATTTATTTTTTACCTATTATGTATCAACATATATTTTTAATTTTATTAAATACATTTTTATTATCATTTTATTTTATGTACCTATTTGGTATTAATTAGCTTTGTTATTTAATACATTTAATATTTTTAAAAAGGTGTGATCTATGGACTTCAAAAACTACTATTTATATATATATATATGTAAAAGTACATTAAAACTATTAATGTGTGTGTATATATATACATTGTTTATTCAATTGTATATTTACTGATATCGGATTACAATAACATATTTCTCCATTGTAAAATATATAACTTAAAGATTTTTATAATACATACCTAGTTGAGTCAATTGATTTCTATACAGAAGTTGGTGTTCTTTATTTTTGCAATATATAATTTATTCTAAAATATATTATACCAGGTGATAATCAGTTTTTGTGTAATGGCATGCTTCTCTATCCAAAGAATTTAGTAGTGCTACAATTATACATGTAATTCCACTATGGCACCTTAATTAAGTGTTCATCATACAATATTTGAAACATTCCTGTGGACAACACATATAAACACAATTGTGTTTTGATATTCCTTATGCTTTTGTTTAATTATAATTTAATAGTGATATTTATATTACTTATTTAGACTAAAAGTTAATTGACATAACAAACTTATAAATATGTCAATGGTCATTGGTTATTATCAGTTAGATATTCATTATTATGATAATATATAAAACTAAAAATATTTTTTTTTTAAGTTTAATGTATAGATATTGGCAAATGTTTGAAAATTGACTATCCTGACTTCAAGTAATGTAATGAGAGAAATAAAAGTTCGAAATTCTATTTTAATTATAATTCAATAACAAATTTGTTTCAGTATTAATTTTAAGTGAAAATTAAAAATTAAAGGATACAAAAATATTAAACTGTTTAAGTTTTAACAGTACAATTGGCTTATTTACTGTTTTTGATTTGTATATAATTGAAGGAGATATGAATTGATAATGTTCATCTTGAAATTTTATTTTCGAAAATAAATATATGTTTGCTGACTTAATTTTATGTATTTATTACGTTGAAGTTATAAAGTTAGATTTATATATTGTAGATAACAATAAAAAGAACTATTTGGCGAAAAAATAAAAAATAGGTTAAATAATACTGTAATGCATTTTAATTTAACTAGAGTACTAAAATGTCTAATTGTATCTTTCATTATCTATATACGATATAGATATAAATAAATAAATAAATAAATAAATATATATATATATATATAAAATAATAGAAGCTATGTCGGCCTACTTTAGGGTTGAAGAATTATGACTTTATTGAGTCGTAACTATATATACAGGTATTTAAACTGGAAATGTAAGAAGTGGTGTCATTGTTAATTTGTTTTATTTATATAAATGTATAGGGATATTATATTTTTAACACTTATAATAAACAATTAATCGTTTATATCGTAAAAATTAATTGTTGGTTATTGGTAAAATATTTTGTTTATTCGTTTTAAAGATTAGGAAGAGGGTATCACGGAGTGGAGGGGGTTGTACATGATTAAATTCAGTATTTTATACCCATATTCTTAATAATATAAATACACGGATGGTGCGCGAACATGTTCGTGTTTATTTAATACGTCCGTAAAAAAGAGAGCTTACGCAATTTTAAACAAAACGATTTCGGGTCTATGTACATAGACTTAATATTTAGTTATTAGAAAAACTTGTAACACTATATCATTTATATTTTATATATAATTTTTCATATACATTTTCACTTTTATCCCATACAAGTACTTCTGTCTCAACTTTCTTCTACAATTAACTATTCTAACATTCACATATCAGCTTCTATTTTCTTTTCATCTCTTTTATTTAGTGCCATATATCACTCAGAAGCTTAACTACAGTTTTATACACATCTTTTTTATACTTTAAACAACACTTTTTTGTCGTACAATTCATCTGCCGCCTCTATCACCACACTTTATCTTGTTTGGATACTGTAAATGAGTTAAAAAGGATCTATATCCTCTCTAATTTCTCCATCCTATTATATATGTGCATTTTTTAAACGGATCTATTATTATCTATTATTTATCCTCAATTGAGGATATAATTTATCAGTCATTTATTTCATCCTCAATTTCATCCTCTTCATTTCCAAACCTAAACTAATTATTCTATTTTAAATCTACTAATTCTTAATCTATTTCTTTCTTAAACTTATTTTTACATTTCTAGCTTACATCCCAATATTTAGATATAGAAATTATCCTTTTTCCGTCGCCATTTTCTATTTCATCAGGTTACACAACACTTCGCACATAAATTAATATTTGTCTACATTAGCACAACCCGTTAGTTATTAGTTATTATATCTACCTAACATTTTACGCTCGTAAGCAAACCGCAGATAAAATATCAAAAAAATATAATGTATACAAATATATAACGTATATAAACAAAAACTAAGTCGCGGAGTTTATGACTGCAGCTGCTGTTTGTAAAATACCTATCTGCGGTTAGCGGGCAAAACGTGTATAGTAATAATAATAATAGATACATCTCAAATGTGGTTTGCCAATTAAATATTATCGAGATCAATTGCACAATGTGCCCGTGCATCTATATAGCGTAAAATGTTTTATTTTATAGGGTGTTGATAATAAGTTTAAATCCGTTTTTTGTTTGTTATTTATTCGTGTCATTAAACTAAAGACATGAAACGTTTCTACGTAGGATGTTTATTTTGTCCGTTTACTTTATAGATATACCGTAAACCAATCGGAGCGCAAATAATATTGAAGTTTGTTATCGTTACATATAATTACAGGTATAGAAATGCAAAATATAAACGTTCGAAAAACCGTAAATTATGTACATTTACCGTGAATATCGACAAAAAAATGGTACATAACATAATAACAACATTGTAATTTCTAAACGGGTAAATATTAATACGCACAACGTGATAATAATTAAGTGATTCGGCTTTATGTACTTTATTAATCTGACCTATATTACAATAGAAGCTGGACAATGATCGAGTGCTATAATATACGCTGAAATCAAATTGATATTTATGTTTATTTTAATCCAGGCGCTTTAACAGTTTTTATTAATTTCCTTGTATTTGTTTTAAATAAAGTTATAAATTACAAGTAAGTGACTTAACATTAACGTCTGGTATTTAACGCATTCGATTATTTTTTTCATTTTGTACAGTTATCAGTTATTATTACCCAATATATTTTTTGTATAACGAGTTAAATTTGTTTATACATAACTCATATTGGGCACGCTATTGTGAGTTAATTTTAATTTGATCCATATATGCAGGTCAACATTTCACATTTAAATCCTTATTGCTCAGTAATATATCCAAGACTGAAAAACAAACTTTATACAACTGACAAAAGTTATTTAAAAATAAATTCGTTCTACTTAGTCTATGATAATATTTTTAAACTTGACCGATCTATTCAACATTTTAATTAATGTAAATAAAAAAATTGATTAACTTTAAAATTTTAATACATATACATGTATTAAATGTGTGTGCGCGTTTATTATACACACACACACACCTACATATTTATATATGTAAGTAGTTAAATTTGTTGTAAATGATATACATCTAAGTTTGATGTATGTATATGTAAGTAATTTATATTAAAGGTTTAATATCTGGTTCAATAAATACTTACCATAGTTGTTACTATTAATTTATCGATTAAATTTTTTTATAGATAATAAATTAATAGTTAAGTATATCTCTAGTATTAATATATTAATTTACGTATATAATTTTTGTTCGATGTTGAAATCTCGCCTCCATAAAACATGATCAAATCAATGGTCCAATTTATGTCCCATCTTCTGGTATCTGTTGTCTTCCTGGTACAAAGATATTTCTCTTTCGATTCTCCGTATTCCTTAGTTCCATAGCATTAATCTTAATAGAAAAACCATTTCATTATTTTCTATACATTACTTTCATTCCACTCCTCAAATTATCTAAATAACTACTCTTTGCATTCTCCATTCTACTAATCAATTTGCGACATTATTTACATCCTTTTTAATTGCCTTTCTTTCATTTTCTTATGTAAATTACTCACTATTATAACACTTTTTATAAAAATTTTTCAATATTAAATCCATTATTTTCTATTAATTAACTCATATCGTAATTTCTACAATTTCCTTTTTAGCCAGGTTGGATTTATAATTAAATTTTACATAATTTTTTGTAATTATCTTAATAATTAATGGTTCTTATAAAATTTCAATAAAAAATGTCTATAAAAATTAAAAGATTATTGATAACTTTCCAATTATTTTTAAAATTACTTGTATTATTCTTTCGCATTTCTTAAATGTTAGCACGCTTGTTGTGTATTTATATATATATAATTTTATAAAAATAAAAGTTTTGGGGCTCTTCGCATAAATAATTATTAACTCGTTAATGTTCAATTTTGACAATGACTAATAACTGTACAGTAATTATTGATTTATAATAAATAATATAATAGGAATTTTTTCATATAAAACATAAATAATAACGATTGTTATTACTCTATTATTTGGTAATTTGATGAAAATACTACAAATTAAAAGTATAAAGATATTTCATCGTTTCGAAGTCTGAGTATTTGACTAATGGATTTCTTTTACTTTGCGAGACAGCGAACTAGAAAAAAATTGGAACGGGGGAAATGTTGGAGAAAGTGATTTCCCCGACAAACGGATACTAACCGAAGACTATCGGTTGTTTTAGTACATGTGCAAACGTCTATTCATGAGGACGTCTGAATACAAATAGTTTAATATTACTTGTTACTTTCGCGAAGTTTATTTTAAAATCATTTCCGGTTATAAACACAAAATTTACATATTATATTTATATTTATATTATTACTATTGAATTTTATCATTAGTGTACGTAGTTGTTTTCAAAGAGAGAAGATTTTACACATACTTCAATTAAATATTTATGTATTATATCCAAGATGAAATTGTTTGTTAAAATATGTAAAGAATCGTGAAAATAATATGACTGGAAAGAATCCCTGGGATACAAAAGTAAGTGAATATTTGTTTGACTATAATAAAATTTGTAAGACCTATAATAATCTGTACTTACGCGTATACTTAAACATGCCCAATTCTAAATATTAAGTTACTGTACGTTTTTAAAATTAATTTCAACAATCACGTGTATATAATAATACAGAATCTGAGTGATAATGTCTACTTTAAAAATACCCAAATATTAATATTTTATCTAAATTAAAATATTAAACGTAAAAAATTGTATATTTTGTATATGTATTGTTATTTGTACGTTAAAATATAAAAAATGTAATTGATAAACTTTTAAATCCCAATAATAAATTCTAATAAAAAACACGAACGAATAAAAATAATTAGTAAAATATTACAACAATTTTATTACTAAAGAAATGGTTGATTTTCTTTCTGCGTTTACATTTTAATTGCAACATTTTAAAGATTTCAGTTGAATATCAATATAATCATTTTTTTTATTAAGCAGGAGTTAACCAATATATCCCAATAAGCATTTTAAAGTACATTTTAATAAAATCGATTCTAATTTCTAATCTCATTTTTTCAATTCAATTTAAAATAGTTGGACAGGAATATGAAATTGACTAATGACCAGTAGTTTTGAAGTTGTTTAATACTATCTTTCTATTCGGTTATTTGTATCTTTGCCGTTATTTAATGTATACGTCATATTTCAAACAAAAGGTTTATTTTAAATAAACCAAGAATTTTTTTGTTCATATTACACTTAATCATTGTTATAATTACTTAATTATTCCCCTACACGAACTAATAAAAATAGTTTAAAAGTGCAGGCTTAGTCTCTTGAGGTAAAATCTTTTTTAAAAATTTTGCTCTTTCAGAAACATCGTGTATTGGCAAAAACGCTATGGTTTTATTTATTTTATACTTTAAGCCATCAATTTTTTTAATAACCATTTTTTTCGTACATATTTTACCGTATGGTAACTATACATAATTCGCGTCTATTGTTTATATATGGAAATACCGTATACAATTCATACGACGTTAGATTAATTAACTTGTATAATAATTGTAACAAATATTATGGGTCGAGCGTGTAGTATGAATATTTTGTTAAATTTAATAAATTATGTGTATACGTATTGAGTGTATATTTTATACATTCGTTATTGAATTGCTGTTAAAAAGTAAATACAAAGTATGTTTTTGTTTATTAAAGAGTTAAATGGATTAACAGTTAATCGTATCTTAAATAAAGAAAATATTGCCTAGGGTATCGGTAGGGTTGATATTCATTAGTCATTAATCATTACTAAATATGATTTTCGAAAAATATGATTGTTCACTGCATGATATAGAAAATTAATTCCAAACAAATTTATAATGTCTTACAAATTAAAAAGTCACTTTCTTAACTTTTTATATCAAAGAAAAATGAAATACTATTAATTATTTGATTGTTTTAATAATGTATTATATAAACGTATGCTTAGACCTGTTGTGTAGTTAGATATTTATTTCTAAATGGTTACTAAATTTTTGATAACCATTTTTAAAACTAAAATACGCGAATACTAAAACTAATCATACAAAAATATTATACAACTCGTCAATACTTGGAAAAATGATTAATTCTATTATACAAATTAACTTATTAAGTTTATAGCTAAAATATTAATAAATTAACACTGTTAAGTTATTTATTAACTAAAAAACTTAAATAATAAATTTAAAAACGAATAAAATTTTTTTTATTTTTTATTATAAATTGCGAATTGTAAATAATATTTATATACCTAACTCAATAAAATTGAATTTATTTTAACTCATCAAAATCTGTAGTCACTATGAAAATTAGAGGTTAATTTGTGACAAGGTATTTTTTTAATATTATACAAAAATGTGTTTTGTAATGTGCAATTATTTTAAAATTTACAAAATGTTTATTAAATGTATTTTAAATGCAAAAAGTGTTCGAAATACGTATCTAAAATATGAGTACTTTAGTACAATATATATATAAATAAGATTGAATGTCATTTTCATTATTGTTTGGAATTTGTCGAAATTTATTGGAATTACATCACTACTTTTAATCAATTAATTAAATAAAAAGTGCTCGAAGATAGCATAAATATTAATCTTTTTTTATAAGTTGAGTTCTTAATAACGAAACATTAATAATATAATGAAATATAACGTTTTAATATAACGAAACATTAATCGTAGATAATAGTCCGGTTTTGAAACTTTATTGGGGGTTATGTTACTGTGCTACTGGTATCTGGAAAAAATTCAAAAGTGATGGAGCTTCGACGAAAATTTGTTTTACACTAACGAGCATTAGCGATTGCGCATATTTTAGATCAAAATTTCTTAGTCAGAGTGCTGACGATAAGTTGTTACCTATAACTCGGTAAATAATGTCTACCAAACCTAACAAATTTTAACAATTTTAACAAATATCAAAAATAAGCTTGTTAGAGATATTTGAATCACGTTTGGTATCAACTTCAGGCACGTTAAAACTCGTTTAAAAATTATATATATATAAATACTAAACGAATATATAACATTTATTTCAAACTCGTTTTACGTTTATTCGTCAATCATTTAATGTATTTTTTCTGATTTATAACAGTTATATGTGTTAATTTGTTTATACCTTATAATATATATGTTCTACTCTGAGGCTTTCACGCGAATTAACCAAAACGAAACCTGTATATGTAGTATAATTGTAAGATAATTTAAAACGAACGTTATTCATAATAATATCAAATAATAATAATATAAATAATGTTGAAAAGAGAACGCACGTTCAAAATAAATAGGTAATTGTAATATATATACACACGCGCGTTGTTTGGTATATTATTCAAATTAATAATTTTGAATTATTCAATTATACGGTTTTTGATCAAGAAAATTAAATCAAAATAATGTATAAATTAAAGAACCGCGACCGATGAAACATTTTATTCAAACGGTTGAATAAACTGTACAAATATTTCGCTTTAATGTGCTGAGTAATATATACGTAGTACATATATACTATTCCTAATAATCGTAAATTACACATCGTTAAATATTAAATTTGAATTATATAATCACCACTAGACATGTGTGTATAGAAAATATTTCTGGGACTTTTTGAAAATCACCGAACCTGTAATATTAAATATCTTTAATCGATCTATCATAATTTATTATTTACTCGTATGTTTTATAAAATAAAAATTCCGTTTATTCTATTTTAAAACGATGAAATCGACGTATAATTGACTTTTTAGTTTCGTATTATAAAATCGACCGATTGTTTGTATTTTTTCGTCAAAATTGTTAAAAAAATATATGATAGACTTTTGGTCTTGAAATTTCAAATTGTATTAATTTTTAAACATAAAAAAATTGGAAATTGCGGAATTTGTAAATGCTATATTTAGCTCAACATTAATAGAATTATTTAAAAATTTGTTTATGTATGTTTAGTATTAAAATAAATAACCGATAAAAACTTGTAGCTTGTCGCGTAATTACGTTAGAATTGTGATAAAAGAAAAAAAATTGATCGTGTCAATATTTTTACCGTTTTTTACGTAATTTTAGGTACTTGTTCTTTACCCTCAAGAAAATTATTAAGAAAATCAAATAAACTACTGAACATAATTTTCTATAATTGTTCAATATTTAAAACTCAGTGGTTACGTCGGCTTAGAGCATTTGCGTTCTATGTAAATGTGTTCGCGTCAGACAAAAAGAAGTAACGCATCGTTGTAAAATTAAAACATTCTTCGCTTCACCTAAGATCTAAATATAATATAATGTTGTATACCGGGTTGAAAAAAAATTCCACAAAAAGAAAATCCTGAACACCGTTTAAGACATTATCTTTTCGAACACGCGAAACAAGTAGTCGAGTAGTTTCAACTGTATATGCGTGATGATGTTTATTCGTTGTCGATGAGGAAATCGGGGGATCATTGGTGATGTCTATAGTAATAATAGAAAAGAAAAAAGCGAAAAATTCGTGATTACACCGTAATGGTCTTCAATTGACCGGCTGATGGTTGTATGATACATATACAATTTTACACGTCCGTCTGATTGTATTTGTACGCATGTATGTTACCCACTCATACACACATATATACATATTTTTTGTATTATTCGTTTTGTTTGCGAACCACGTGAAAGCAAGAGAAACCGCTGTTGTTGCTGCTGCTGCACTAAGTGATGTTGCGAACAACATATAACCTCATACATACACACACACACACACACACACACACACACACACACACACACACACACACACACACACACACACACACACACACACACACACACACACACAC